>JAAGVU020000078.1:12058785-12076293 GCA_011763525.2 Mormyrus iriodes | reverse complement strand
ACTACAGACAATACATACATCCCCACACACACACACACATATATATATGTGTGTATATATATATACACACACACACACACACACACACACACACACACACGCATATGTATAATGCCTTAATAGACCTGGGGGGATAGGTGTAATTTTACCAAAAAGTACATCCCACCCTTCAAATTACCAGAGCATGAAAAAGATGTCATGACCTCATCGGTTGGCAGACCCGCGATGGGGGCATCTGGTCACTGTTTATCATAGCCAGCCGCAGTCCTCGGTGATGAACGTTTGCAACTTGAATGACCTCATGGCTCAGGTGTGGTGCCTCGCTCAGTGAAAGCAGAGCACTTGGCGTCCTCCTCCTTTGTTAGACCGCAGAATTCCCCATTTCCATACCGACTCATCACCCTGGGATTGTGAGCAGGCCGTGACTTATCGGAAAGGCTTTTCCGGTCAAGCGGAATCGCACTCTGTGGTTTAATGAGCCGCCATGTCACCTGCCGTGACCCGTTAAGTCAAACAGGATGATCTTATCACGAGCCCGTCAGCAGGCAGGAGGGAACCTCTCAGGCTAGAGGCTTTGATCTGGCAATCGGCTCCTTCCTTCGCCTTGCAGTGGCCCAACGTCGCATATGTGCTACAGGTCTGGCCAGATAAGACGATTGCGCAGCTGGGAAGCAAGCCAGCCCTCCTCGGCGTAACCATGTGTAGGAAATTAAAATGTGTTACACGTGTATGCCATTTAATATGTTATATGCTGTTACAACAACAGGTTGTATATTCTAGTAATGATACAAAATATGGAAGTGATATGCAACCACGATCAGGGTGTAACATCTATAGTTTCCGTGGACACTGGGTTGTAGATCTCCCTGTGGAAATTGTGAGGATCATTTCTATGATCTGAGCCAACTCCCTTTGGACAGTATGGGTCCTATACCCACTGGACAGTGTAGGTATATCTTTGGCTAGGTCGTACCTGCAGCTGTTACACAAAAGATACAGACCTTTAAAGTGACTAAAATCCCTGCAAGATATCCTCATTCATGGATACTACAGGGGATTCCTTACCTAGGAGTAGAACCAATCACTCCCTGAGCTTGGATACGACTTCCCTGCCTCTGAACTCCCCACAGGGAGCAGGAAAGAATCTGCAAACCCTGATGGAAGTTAAACTAGCTTGAGGGATGGGTTTTCGCGATTAACGAGCTGCACTCCTCACCCCGTGGGCTCAGTGCTGCAAAGCGGTTGTTTACGTTATGGCCACCCCAGGGCTGCACATGAATCACGCTGTTTGTCTGACAGAGCTTTTTGGAAAATAGGTGCACAGTAGATGCAAAGAGGAAATTTAGGACGGATGGGGGTATTTTTTTAATTCCCCCTCTGGGGGAAGGCACGCACCCCTGGTCATATGTCATTTGTCTTCAGCTGCTGCAAGTTACTGGGGGGTAGGGGGAGTTACATGCTCTCTAATGGAAGTGCCCCAGTACAGGAAGTGTGGAGTGACACCGGGGTCCTGCCTGGAGGGGTTAGGGTGTCCCATTACTTCTGATATGGGCCCCTTTATTAACTCTTCCTTTCTTTCGTCTTTCCAACTGCCTGTGAAAAAACTCCACTGTGGACCAGAATGCTAAGAAAAGCTAAACTTTGTCAAGAATAGCAGGAATGGTGCTAATTTAGACACTGGTACAGTGGTGACTGGCTTCTACAAGGTGGGTCATGCCTTTTTTTTTAATTGCCTCTAGCTTGGGAGCCCTAGCAAAGCTCGAGTAAGAATGACATGAATGCAGTTATAACTGAGATTGCAGTGTCTTTATGGACCAGGTGGCCCTGGCGTTTTATGGCTCGAGTGACTGTTTGCCTTCGGGAAAACTTTGCGTATCTTTATCGCTATGTTTCTGCTCTAGCAAGTACCTAAGAGAGGAATTTGAAGATGCGGGCTTTCCTGTTGCAGGATTTCCGTTAGCTATATCGAATTTAACTAGCGAAAGATGGCACAGATAGCGCCCAACCCCAGCTGAACGCCCCGGATGTTACATTTGAACCGCAGACGCCAAAGTACGCCCCTGCCTGTAAGAAACGGGTGACAGACAGAGCAAAACACGCAGTCCTTGACCTCCTGGTTTAACGGGACGACGGGAGGCCCTTGTCACCGCCGAGGGCATCTGCTACTCCTTCATCTGTGCAATAGAGGTTGGAAACAGTCTGGCTAGTTGAGCATCATAACTCACTTAGTTTTTGTTTAGCCACTTAAAGGCCTGACAGCGTGAACGGCTCGTCTCCATGGCAGTTAGCAGATTGCGCGTTTGTGTTTGTGACGGGCGGCGGGGCCTACAAAGGCTCTCGCTGATGCGCCTCCTTCCTGTCACGGCGACTTAATGGAAGCCGTAATTATCCTTAATTATCGGAATTTCTAGCAGCCATTACTCACTCTCCGGCATGCCATCGGCAGGATGGATGGGAACGCCACGGGTCGATGCCAAGACCGTTTAGGAAGTCATCGTCTTCTAAATTCGCCGTCGATCTGTTAGCGCTGCAGATCCGATACATCAGTTGAGAAGATATCGTGCCAGGGGTTCAGATATTTCTTGGAACATTTGAAAAGCTTAAGTTAGGACCCTAGGCTGTCATGGCTAGGGGGGGCCTAGAGGGCCATTTGAGCTATTTTTTGGAAAGGTAAATGACAGAGAATTAAAAACGATCTTACATCCATAATCCGCTAATCAGCATGTGGGGTGAAGGTGGTAGAACTCAGGGATCTGGTGGTGTGGAAGGGGGCTTTTGTAAAAATGTTATGGCCCTAGGGGGTGCTTGCAGTTAACTTTGCTGGTCAGCTAATGCTTGGCATAGCCTATGTATTAATCCACCCCAGTTTACCAGGATAGCTGACCACAATCTTGTGGCTGTCCGGGTAGGCCCTGAGACAAACTAAACGCATTTATTGCCTGCTGGCCTTGCAGCTTGACTTGTTATTTTTTAAATTCACATGGTCTTAGACCTTCAGTCTACTTGACATTCAGAGGCTCTCCTGAAGAAGTTGTTCATCCTGGACTGGAGGTCAGTGACCTCTGGTGACCTGTTCCTCACCCATTTCTGGTTCTCCATGAGTTTCCAGTTGTCCATTTTCTTCCAAGCATGACCTCAACGTTCCCTGAAGACCTGGATGTATCCGTTTGCTCTCTGACATGGCCAGGGTGTGTGTGCGTATGATGTTTGCGTGTGAGGTCAGATGTTATTTTCTTGCCAGCAGTCCATCCCTGCAGCGTGATATACATACAGGTGATGGAGTTGTCATGTGATCACCATCAGCTGGAACCTTCACGAGGCTTTTAGCGGTGACATAGCTGACGGACGTTGTCTCTTTCACTCCCCAGAACAGGAACACCCAGCCCACAGCCGGAGACCAAGGGAGCCAGCCTTGTGCCGGCTCGTTTGACTCACTGGACGCCATGTCCGAGGGAGGGGAGCCCCCCCAGGCCTTCACCAGGGGTAGCCGCTCACGTGCCAGCCTGCCTGTTGTGCGCTCCACTAACCAGACCAAGGACCGCTCACTCGGTACGTCACCGCACACACAGGGAAACACATGCGATGTTCACTTCCCTGTCACACAGCACGGTCTGACCCTTCCTTTGCTGCTAACTCTCTCTGTCACAAACACCTGTTTCTCTAACTCAGATACATACAGAAAGTTCAGACCGATGCAATGACCGCACCCACCTCCTAACAATAGAATCTTTTATGGGGAGGAAGCTTTTTGCTTGTAAGTTGTGGATGATTATGTTTTTGTAAAGTTACAAAAGAAGCAGGAGCTGGTGGCATGTCCGGTTTGCTTAGATTAAACCACAAAAGGTCGTTCATACTTTGTATTTTTTATTACGTAATCCCTTGTATGTCTGTTCACTTATTCAGAGTTCCGTTTCTCACAATGTATTTGGGTAGTTTGTAGAACCTTGAGAGCATTGCTTCGTCGCTCCTTTCTGTGTCACACATTGTCATGGCATCCGTGAGGAGACCAGGGCTACCAGCCACTGTATAGACAACAGGGGGTGCGTGGCCTCAAAAGCCGGGGTTTAATTAAGTTAGAGGGCGGAAGCATATTACCTGGGCAACACTCAGTAATACAGACTTTTGACCATAAGGTTGCCAGTTCTATCCCCACTGCAGTTCCTCTATGGTTCCACTTAAACTAAATGACTCTGTAAAAAGAATCATGCTGTATAAAGTGGTCTGCTAGGCGATCACAAATAAGCAGCAGTTAATGGTTTCAGCTCCGCAGTGTCTGTGCAAATCTCGGTGAGCTTTTCGAGGGCCTGGCAAGGCTTAATGGACGGGATGATCTACTGGGGATCCATTTCATTTGCAGAACTGTGGTTTGTTTTAAAAGTAAGGATAGAAAATATTTCATCGGTGAAAGCTGAATTTACTTTTTGAATTGTTACATGAAAGTGAAGCTTTGTGAGGTGTTTCTGGAAGGGGGCTCTGGGGCTGTGTGTGGTGCTTCAGGAACATCTGGGGCCCTTTATTTCACCTCTGTGGCTGAATGTTTTAAAGTAAAAACACCGCCCTGGATCTGGAGCGGGTCGGAGACAGTCTGCTCACGCTCCAGCAGCCTGCGGTACCGCGCGCGGGGTGGGCGATACTGCTGGGTTTGGGGGATCTGCTAGGCCACCCACACGGGGGAAAACGTGCAAATGGGAGCCACTCGTGCCCAGGGTTTCCCTCAGCGATGTCGCTTCAGTAGCAGGGGAAATTAGGGAGAGCCAAGCTGAGAAATGTGTGGCCCGAGAGATCGCTGGAGAGGAAAACACTGGGGAAAGTATGGCTGTCATGTGGTGTATTCTCTGAGGTCATCAAGCTCGCCTGTCCATCCATCCATCCATCCATCCATCCATTCATCCACTCATCCTGTACAGAGTTACAGTATCATCGTCATTCGTACCATACAGCTGTCTGAAATTTTTTTTACTGAATGGATCCTTGTCATTGTAAATGTATACTTGTATATACACTATATAGTCAGTATATAAACTGCTTATGAAACGCTGGTAAAACATTTGTCTTTTTGTAGAGGCACGTACTGTACAGTCTAATGCATTTTTATTGGGGTAATAATAGATTTCATTTTGATTCTGAAAATGCAAAGGTTATGAATGTAATACAGTTGATTCTGTCAGGTTTACTGTATTTTGACTGGATTGTGTAGTTAAAGTATATTCAGCGTATGTTACTCAGCTTACTCTGCTCTCACTTCCTGAAAAGGGTATAAACAGCTATGGTGCTCTATCAGTCTATCTCTCTCTATCCATCTCTCTCTCTCTCTGACAGGTGTGCTGTACCTGCAATACGGCGACGACACCAAGCAGATGCGCATGCCGAACGAGATCACCAGTGAGGACACCGTCCGGGCTCTGTTCGTCAGCGCCTTCCCACAGCGCCTCACCATGGAAACGCTGGCGTCCCCAGCTGTGGCCATCTACGTCCGGGACGACGGCAGGAACGTGTACTACGAGCTGGATGACGTCAGGTGGGCGGAGTCTTGGTGGGGGGGCAGGATTGTAATCTGCACAAGTAGCTATAAATTTAGGATATGCATGTAGAGCAGCGCGTGTGAAGGGGGGGGGGGAGAATATGTAAACTATGTTATGGCTTTTCCTGCAAAAATAGTGACTTCTGAAGTATAGACCTTCTGAGGACATTTTTACAAAGCAAATGTAATTAGCATTTTTTGAAATATTGTAATGTACCACTGTTTTGTGTTCTGTTGGAACGGAGTTAGAATTGCAAATTGCAAAGGTTAAACTATGATGGCTTGTGCATGTGTGCATGCTTCAGCTGAGGGTCACATCTGAGGAGCACGTTTTTTAGAATTTACTGTGGTTCTGTGCCTGTCAGATGACACGGCCTCTTCTGTTATCTGAGAAGAGGGTAGGATGGCAGAACACCGTTCTCCACAGACAAACCTCATAAGTGAGAGTCCTGGGGGGGGAGGGGGGTGGAAGTTCATTCAGAGTTCAAAGTAGGACTGTAAACGTGAAGGTATGTAATTTCAGGCCTGGTGGGGGGTGGAGATAACCAGCTTAGGAGCTGTACTTTCTGATACAATATTCTGTATCGTTACTATGACTCAAACAGCTGAAGCCGATTAAAAGAGAGCAGTTCTGTAAAGTCCCAAAGATATCAGCGCTCCGTGTTCTCATCGGCGAGTTTTATTTCCATAGAGGGCGGCTGAAACCTTTTATGGGCTGTTTTATTGAGCATTTGGTGAAATCTCTTCCAGAACACCGCCTTTTATTTCGAGCCAGCGCTGAAGTCAGACTGCCTCCTGGCCGTCTGAAGCCTGGTGGGGCCTCATGTGTGGCGATGCCTGAGTGGTATACCTCGGGTACCAGGAAAAATACAAGTGGCATCGAAATGAACTACCGGAATTCCTGTTATTGCTCAGTAGCTGGGAGTATGCTTGAGTCTAGGCCTCCGTTGGCTGTCAAGGTGGGGCTGTTGATCCTCTATTAGAGCATCTTCAGCTGGGAGGGAGCTTGAGACGACAGAAGCAGTAGAAATTGGATGCCATGAGCAGCAAAACCATGATTGGACCTGGCTGTATATACCTATATAAATCTGGGTTACTAAAGTTGCCACATTTCTAAGGGATTATCTAAAAACTTCCGTCTTTGTTTTTTCAGTGGAATCCTCAATACATATTTTGTTCCGTGGCTGAAATTTTACTCAGAGATACTTTAGTTTTATTGAAACAAATCAAGACTTTGTTGTCTTCTGGTCAGCCTGCTCTCTTCCCTGCTTTTTCTCTGAGCTAGAGTGTGATCTGTTCTTTTTCTCAGGATTTGAAATTTCAGTGGGTTCTTGTGTGTGGCTCAACTCTCCCTCAATGATTAAATAAATAGTTACGGAAAAAGGGTGGCAGGCTGAGATTGGCCTCCTGTCGGTGCTCATCCCCTCTAAATACGGCAGTATATATGTTCTTAGGGCCATCGCGGACCATTCCTGGCTGAAGATCTACCACAGAGACCCAGGCCAGGTCTTCTCTCATGGCTGCCGGACCAGCAATGGAGATGCCAGGGTGAGAAGCTGCAACTCTTACGAATACAGCCCAAAGGGTATCCATCTGTTATCTTTTCCAGATTATGCCTCAGAGTCCTCTACAGGACACAGGAACAAATGGGCCGCCTGCTCCCAGGGGTTCTACCAATTAGAACTTAGCTCTGTCACATGACACCATATGGGGTTCCACCAATTAGAAACTGTCACATGACACCACATGATTGACTGAGACATTGGGATTCACATACTTGCTGTTGAGATTGCTATAGACAGCTGAGCTTGTCACAACTGTGCATGACAAATATACAAAAATAAAAAGCAGATTTCAGATTTCTTCAGGTCCTGGAGGGATACAATGATGGACACTTAACCAAACAATTTATATTTCAACTGGCAAGTCTCTGTTCACCATACATACAAAAAAAAAGGATTCCTCTTCATGTACAGCAAAGGGAATCTTAGGTATTGTTCTATGGCAGGAATATTGTCACTTTATCGTGTGTGTACTTCGATGGTTTAACTTGAACCGGTCACCTGGCATTCTGTGCTTGTCTGTCTGACAATTCTGTAACAACAGGGAAAAGTTTCATGAACAATAACAGGTTTAAGGTGTTGTCAAAGTATTACACAGCTGTGCCAAGAACTGCCCAAAGCCATATCGTTTACACACATAATAGCCAGCTGAGCAGAAGTCTCAGGTTTCTTGCCTTCGAACGAGCTTGCCTGGGCGGCGAGGCGAGAATCTGTGCACGTCGAGGGCATCGAGCCTACAGCGCTCGGAGAGCAGGATTCATGGGCCTGGAGGGTTTTATGACTGACATAGTATTTCAACTTGGCACTGGTATCAGCTCTGACTTGCGGCAAAGATTAGGTGGTCATCCGTTAAAATGACCAGCTCTTGCTAACTGTTTGAAGAGTAATACTGCCCTACAAAGGCAAAGCACAGTAACTACGCCAATACTGAAGCTAAGAAACAGGACATCAGCGTTTTCTGAGTGTGCACCCGAGTGTGTAGTAGGCGGGTAAATGATGGCGTTTTCTTCAAAACCGAGCACAGCTGAACTAAGATAATACCTCAATTTTGATAAAATATGCAATTGTGCTGTTTTACACTAGTGGCCAAAATTGTGGAAGCACTTTTTCCCTTTTTTTGGAGGTTGCAGAATTCAATTGTTAATTCAACTGTTGCTCCTGTTACTTAATCATCCAGTGTATGATATATCTAACATTCTGTGTTTGTTAATAAACATTACTGCCAATATTCGTGTAGTAATTTTTAAAGCGTAATGCCAAAAATGCTGGGTGCTTTCATGATTTTGGCCACTAGTGTATATGGGGACCATCTTGACATGAAAAGGCATAAACATGGTTTCGTTAGAATCATTCTCTAAGACTGTGGTCACCTTTGTATGTAGTCTTGTTTTAAGTCTAGTCATTCTCTGGTTGATTTCGGCTGGTTTTTCTAGATTGTTCGGTAGCCCAGGGTAGTTTGATGTCAGGCGAAAAGCGAGGGGGCCTGGCTGTTATCCCAGTTGTGCGCTGGCGTGTGGGTTCTGGGGGGGGGGGTTTATTTATGCAGCTTCAGGCTGGGGAGGCAGTAGTTGGGCCCAGCGAAGCCTCAGCTGTGATTGGGAGCAGATGAGCCGGACAAGGCTGCGCTTTCATCTCCCTGCGCGCCCCAGGGAGCGGTCGTAAGGTGGTTTGAGAGATCACTTCTGGCACGAAATGCGAGGGGGGAGGCGGTGGGGTGTAGAAGCTAAATTTGAAGTAGGAATAATATATCCTAAAGTGCTATGCTAATGTGGCTGGCAGATCCCCTGGGGGCACCTGGGCATTCCATACCACTGAAAAGCCCTGTTCCTCCTGTCTATCAATATCTTTAACATATTTATTTAAAGCAAGTATCAGTTTTGGGGCAATTGCATCTACGGACCCCCATTGTGGAATACGTCTGTAAAAAGGGTAAAAGGTTAGCTAGAGCTTCTGGTAAGCCTAAGTGGGCTGGCCGCTAGGCAGATGTTTCGCATTTCTCCTGCAGACCATATGAAACCTCAGAGTCCTGCCTGAGGTTCCTCCATCTGTATGTTGCTCCCCCCCCCCCAACCACCACCACCTCGTTCCTCCGGAGTGGCAAGTCACTCGGCAGGCAAGCACTGCACCTGTCTAAACAGGCCTCCCCCCGTTAGGATGGCTCTACATATCCCTCTTCTAAATAGGTGGAAGCTGATAGGTCTTGCAGAAGGACAATCCACTTTAATGGGGGGGGGGGAATATATTACTCCAGACGAATCTGCCCATCATCCAGATTCAATAAGAGTCAGAAACAAGTGCCTGTTGATGGCTTTAAGAAGGAGGTCACAGATTCATGGCTAACCAGTACAATATGATGGAGAATGGAATGCGGCTAAGGTATTAGGTCCTAAAACCCAAACACACTTGCTGAATGTGAACCAGATGTCCACGAACCACAACTGCTCGCTTTTGAACATCTGAAACACTTTCTTCCAGCTTCCAAAGGATCAATGGTTATGAAAGAGATAAAGTCCCCAAACTTGACATATTCTATTGAGATGTACTCAAGAATTTGTTTGGCCATTTTCCAAACAGGAATCAGACAGACTGTATCTCAGTAGACTTAGGGCTGTATTTCTGGGATGGTTTGATTTTGTTTTCTTAGGAACCTCAACTTATTTGAGCGAATGAATAGTGAAAGTAAATTCAATTTCTTCTCAAAATAGTGAGCCAAAAACATTTATTAAAACTCAAACTCAATTTTAAAAGTAGTTTTCAACATTTAGTTAGAAACATTTATGGATGAGTATGTAATATTATAAGTAATAATTTTACTATATAAAAAGCGTAATTTAAGTCAGTGGTGTCTACTGGAGCAGTTCGGGTTAGGGGTCATTGTCCAAGTGAGGACCTGCCGGACGCTTGCATCATCCATCTTTCTTATGTTCTTATGTTCTTCTGTTCTTATCTCCTGTTTTCATTTTGCTTGTGTAAATAACTCATTGAGGCCAAATTGTGTTTTAAAGTCTTGATTTATGTACCCACAATGCCGTAGTGCTCCCAAACAGCAACTAGAAACTCCAAAAGCCCTGTACCCGCTCACATTAGCATAGCCCCCAATAGCCAGTTATCAATCTGTTTTCCAAAAGCATTTCAGAGTCGTATAGTGGTAATTAATGGTTAATTAAATGCTTCCAGTAACCAGCCTATCCTCCCTAAACCATGCTCCCCCCCCCCACATTGCCTATGAATCTCTCTCCTCACCCATTTGCTTCTACCTTAAGATTAAATCTGATAAGGAATGCCTGATTCTGTGCTGACATGTTCCCTCTACTTGCAGGTACAGCCCGTTGGCAGGGAGGGGCACCAGGTTCTGAGACAGCAGTCCCTCCCCACGCCTGTTCCGGCTCACACTGCACACTCTTCCTCTTCCTCCTCATCACTTACCCGCATTCCATTTGGACCCCGGAGCAACACCACCCCTGTTCTTCCCAGGGACCGGGTCTCTAGCACCCCCCCAGGTTTGGCAGTACAGCCATGCCCCAGTGCCATCCTGGAACGGAGGGACGTCAAGCCGGATGAGGACTCTGGGGCCACCCTGAGCCCCGTACCTGAGGTGGTGGAGCACCCAAACAGCCACCACCAGCGGCCGCTCACTGGCGGCCCTTTTCTAGGCCAGGCTGTGGTTCCTGACCCTGCTGAACACCCATGCCTATACAGGCAGAGGTCCAGAAGGTATGTCGACAGTCAGCTGCCATCACTGGGGTCCAGGACGCCCCCTGCATCCCCTCAAAAGGCTGGAGATGCAAGACGGCTGGAACTCCACCAGCCCCACCAGGTGGGGGCATTGGAGAGGGCTGCCCCAAGCCGTCAATCCCTGAGGAGGGAAAATTCCATGGAAGTGGGGGTCAAGTCACGGACTGGCATGGTTGCAGCTCCGAACTGTGATCACTCCATGGCAATAGCTGGAGATCCTCAGACCAGGTACTATAGGTCATGCTGAGCAGGTGTTTCCAGGAAGCTTTGGGTTGTTTCCAGGTAGCTGAATCGTCCTATTGACTCACCCGTAGACACCTGAAATATTCTTCAGCGGCTCAGTACAATAGTACTGTCTCAGTCTAGTCTAGTAAAGACAATACAGAGAGAATCTGTCATGTCAGATGCTTTGTTTTAACCTCACAGACTATGCAGAAATTAAAGGAACTGGGTGATGCCATGACAGAGTTAGAAACCCAGGAACGCAGTATGGCTGAGCACTGTCAATGTGGCCTTTCAAAGGCAAACAGTGAGCTCCTTTCATATAAACCCCCCCTCCCCAATTCACTCATCCTCTTCAGCACACAAAAAAAGCTACCCTTCTTTGTTACATTTCCTCACGTTGGCATGGGTACAGACAGGAAATGACATCAGAGAGGCATTCTTGGCATGCCGCCAGAAGGTGGCATTTCTTTGCTAGGGCCCTGAAGTGAATGCTGGGTCTGGAGTGAGACGGAAGAGGTATAGATAGGTGTTCATACCAAGGGAGCCGAGCCTGGGGGATTTGATTGAAGCCGGCTTTGTCCGCGGCCACCTGCAGGAATCGAACATCCTCAGGTCTGCATGGCCCTTCTACCCTTAGATTGGTGCAAAAAAACCTAAAAAGAAATATCAGTACAGTATATTTTTTGTTCTGCAGACAGAAAAAAACACTCTCAGGTGGGGTTCAACTGAAGTCAAGTGTATTTCAGAGTGAAATGTTTGTCTAAAGCCTTTTTCTGTTGAGGAGAGTCGGCCTTTGTCCTCTTTTGGCTTAGACCACAATCACTATATCATGTCAAAGCTGCTGTTTGTGTTTGCGAAGTGTGGGGAAAAAAATGCTTCGACCCGTGGTTGGGAGCGCCGTGGCTTGCGTTTTCATTGCAGCGGTTTTAGAGGAACGTAAAATGTATAAGTCTGAGTTTACCAGCGTGGTCGTGAGGACATTAGCTAATTTTCTGTTGGAATAAAGGAGCATGGAGAAAAAAGCAGACTGGATGTGACTTGTCATTGATTGCAGGCGAGTAATGGCTCGGTGCGGGTCGCTGCGCGTTATGATCACAGATTTTCACTCCCCTGTGATTAGCGCTGAAGGAACGTGGCTCAGACGAGTCAAGTTTCAGCACGCAGTTCTGTCCATGCTCTGGGCAACTGCACACACACCCTGCTGCTCTTGAAGTCGAGTGAACCCAAAGGGCTGGCTTAACAGCGGTTTAATTGAGGTTTTATTGCACTGTTACTCTAAGCAATTGCTGTTTCTGTACTCAGAGGAATTTTCCATATCTGATCTGTTAGATCTGGAGTAAAATCATTCTTAGAACTGAAAATGGCTTTGAGCTTGTCTTTGCTCAGTTAGTTGCCTACGTGGTTATGCCTCTGGTTTGCCAGTGAGCTGTTCCACTCTCCGCAGGGAGCGGATGAAAGCCATGGAGGAGCAGATTGCCAGTCTAACCGGCCTGGTCCAGCACGCACTTCTGATTGGACCCAGTCCAGCTACCGCCAAAGAGGCCAACGGGTAAGGCTTGGGAGGTAGAACCATGAAATATTTAGCTAATGATCTGAGAGAAATTGGCCAACCGCGGAAGCCGTTTGGGGATCAAACACAGACGTTGAGCAGCAGGGAGCGTGATGGGTAATGACATGGACTTGACATGGATGGAAGGTACCTGACTTAAATGCTCCAACTGAGAAATTCAACTGTGGATGCAGAAGAAATTTTTAATGGAATGAATAAGGCTTTACAGTTCAGGTCGGTGCAACTATTGCATGCCTTTGTTCACTGAAAGCCCTCTGGGAGTGATTGACAGCCCACAGACATCCAACCAGAGTCAAACTAAGTTTTATAAGTTTTTAGCATGAAGGCTTCAGCAATACAGCATAACTGAGAGGCTGGTGTGCAGTGTAGGGCTGAAGCTCAGATTTATGTTCCCAAAGTAGCGGTGGGTGTTTGTGGTTTGTATGATTTTGTCCTGTTTAGTCAATAACGTTTGTGGGCTGAGTTTAGGTCTGATTAACAAGCTAATGTGTCTACATATCGTCTCCTTAATCTGGTTACATGTATTAGATGCGCAAAGGTAGTCTGATTTCGGCCAAGACCTGTGACCTGTTATCCGTTCGGTCTTTTGTTTCAGTGAGAAGCCTTCAAAGATGCCGTCTGCCGTTCCCAATGTGGACAGTGGAGGTGAGTGTCTCAGGAGCAGGCCTCTGACCGTTTCGTTGGATTCCAGGTGGCAGCAGGTGTCCTTTGCATGTGGAGGTGATGGTCAGGCGATGTGCATGTGGCATCTAAATGAAGTGCAGGGCAAGTCTCTCTAAGGTTCAGACTTATACTATAACATTATTTAATGAAATTCTTGCAACTGTTAAGAAATAAGACTATAAGTGCATGTTACATTTGAAGGGCATATTTCTCTTTCCTTGCCTAAAGTCACTGCCGTTAGTCTTAAATAAAATAGCCTCAGTCTGGTGAGCTATTGAGCACAAAGATGCAAACATTGCAATAATTATCAATTATTTATCAGTTTCAATAATGAGTCATAGACATGAACTGTATCCTTGGGCCATGAAGTGAGTAAAAGTACTTAACATTTGACTTTTTGAGTATTTGTTAATTATCGGTCACAGCACATTATTATCGCTTGGTTTTTAGAGGCATTTTACTGACTTTTAGCAAATAAAGAGAAGGCCATGGCTGATTGGTGGTTATATTGGTTTTGGATGACATTTCTCTAGTTTAAGTGTGTTTCTGTTCTTCCTGTATGTAGCATTATGCCTATTTCTAGCTGCCTTCCCATTGGTTGTTATGGAGTGACATCAGTCAACAGTCAGTCAATAAGATCCAGGCATCTTAAGCAAGGTAGCATCTGCTGTCAATGACTATACCCCCATTGCCTTCTCTCGCTTTGCAGGTGGATCACCTGTTCCTGTGGCTGAGAGCCAAGGTCCCCTGGCTGATGCCCAGGCCATACCCACCTGCCCCGCCCCCCTGACTGCCAGCCTGGCTGGCTTTAGCAAGAGTGTCTCAGATCTGCGGCTGCAGCTGCAGGAAATGCGGCGACTTCAGGTGCTCTCATCTGCTCACCTTGTGCATACAGCTGCTGTTAGAAGGATTCTCATTTTGCTCTTAGCTCAGACTGTTGTTGGTAGCATCTAGAATGCCTTCTACAAATGCAGTTTTACCTCGGTGTAGTTGGCTGTTTTTTGCACATATTAATCTGAGATTTCTAAGCCTGTTACATACTCGTCAGTCCCTCATCTCAGAGCTGCAAGATCTGCTAATACTGGGATCTGAACCCACAGCCTTCTCATTACGAGTTTACTTCTTAAACCGCTGCCCTGCGTGTAACCAATAGCTTCAGAACCTGGAGTCCTTGAAGCTGATGCTCAAGCATGCAGAGCAGGAGATCAGCCACAAGATGGCGATGGTGACCATGCTTCCAGACGACCCTGTGCAGAGGCAGAGGGTGCTCGTGGAGGACGAGAGGCACAGATACCTAGATGTGGAAGAGAGCATCCTGCTACAGCTGGGGTAAGAAACGCAAACTGTGAGAGAATCGTGAAACTGAGAAGACAGTGAGAGTCTTGCGTCTATGCAGTATTAAAGTTGTGAGCGTTCACGCTTCTATTCACATACGGATCATGGACTTTGCCATGCCCTGATTGTAGAAAACACCAGGACTTGCTGTGCTGTGTCCTATCTAAAATAAGAACATAAGAACATAAGATGTTTTCTTTTAACACTTTATTTTAGCAAAAAGACTTACTTTAGCTACTAAGCTTAACTGTCAAATATATGTACACATGGGTGAACTAAATTTTTGGTTTGCATCAATATCTGACAGGGAGCTGGACCAATATGTGGCCAACCTGAAGCAGGATCCCGCCCCCGGTTCTGCTCAACAGCCAATCACACCCCGGGACCTAGATGATGCCACTGCCCGACTGCAAAGAGTGGGCGATTCGCTGAAGGTGCTTCAAGGTATGAGCAGTGTTGTCCTGCCACTTTTGACTTTGGTTGCCACAACAACAGCAGCACGTCCCACAGTGGATGAACAAAGGGGGTGTTCGGCTAAGCCTCCTCACGCTCTGTCCCCTGCCCCCCGCCCCCCAGGCGAGTTCCCAGCCCTCCAGGGCAGGATGCGGGCGGTGCTGCGGGTGGAGGTGGAGGCAGTGCGCTTTCTGAAGGAGGAACCTCACAAGCTGGATAGCATGCTTAAGAAGGTCAGGAGCCTAACGGAGACACTGAGCAGCCTTCGAAGGTAGGAATCTCACCAGGACTCTGCTGACTATCCTACAGAAGACTATTGTCCTGGATTGAGGTATTTTACTCAATAGTGTGTGTGCATCTTTATGTAATTGTTTTGCAGTCATGTCTCACAGAACCACGCTGAAGAGCCGAAAGCGGTTGGAGTCCTACCAGTAGATGTCACCATGGCAATCACATCTGAGTCAGTCACAGGCCTGAAGTCACCTCTTTCGACAGCAGAGACCCAGGAGGCATCACCACCTGCTGTCACCCAGCAAAAGCCATCACAGATGGCAACACAGAGGACCCCTCAACCAGTCGTGTCACAAGAGTCTCCTGACCCAGTCATAGTTAAAGAGTCTCTACAGCCAACCGTGGCCTTAGATGCTCCTCAGTCACTCATGGATCAGGACTTGCAGAGTCCTCTTCCTGAGTCCCAGAGCTCCTCTGTCCACTCGGAGGTGGTGCCCACCAGCCCTGTCGTGATCCATCATGTCTGCAGCTCTCCGGTCCAAGTGCAGCGTTCTCAGCAATCCGTCGCACTGTCCCGTCTCCCAAGTCCACCACCTACACCACCCCATAGCCAAGATACTTCTGGAGTGAGCACACAGAGCCAAGAGAGCAGCCCCAAGTCGGAGAGGCGAGGTCATCACGACCGCAACGGCCTGGTCGTACAGCCGCGAGGGAGCAGGAACATGGCCAAGTCCAGAGCCTTGTCCATAGAGGTCAGTTTCTGTGGAGGCCATTTCCCAGCACATTAGATACTTCAGAACCTGTGTAGCTACCATGATCCCTCTGGAGATTTCACACAACAAAGCATGGAAATACTGCAGCAGCTGGAGCCCTGGGCTTCTTGTTATATCTGTCAGCATGAACAGATGGTCTTACTCATGTCATCACTTCCTTTGTGCACCTCATGAAAAGCAGAAATGAAGCTTTGTAAAAGCACTGTATCTAATTTCTCTTTTACCAATGCCCTGCCCTCCCATCCCCATAGGCTGCTAAGAAAGAGTGGGCGGAGCACCAGAGTACACTGGAATTTGATAGGATGCTCCTGGAGGCACAGGCCACCATGATGATGTCTATCCCAAGCCTGGAGGTGATGGGCAAGGAGGAGGGGCCAAAAGCCACACCCCTATCATCACAGGAGAAAACAGACACACCCCAATCAGTGTCTTCACCCACAGGTAAGATTATATTGCTTATACTCTAGGTCAGTGTTTCTCAACCCGGTCCTCAGAGACCCCCAGGCGGTCTATGTTTTCACTCCCTCCCAGCTCTCTGCCAGACAGACCAGACAGACAAACGGAGCAAACATGTGGACTGTCTGATAGGGAGCTGGGAGCGAGCAAATGCATGGACCGTCTGGGGGTCCCTGAGGACCGGTTTGAGAAACACTAATCTAGGTTAACATACAGAGTGAGTAGATGCCTACAGAATATCCAGGTCATGTGACATTCCAACATGTCACAATTCACACCTGTCTGTGAACACAACAACATTTGGTGTCTATTCTTGCATTTAATTTCTCCACTTTTAGTTTAACCAGCCTTGAATTTGGAGACCATATCTGGTAGCATCCCCCCCCATTTAATTTAAAACCTACACAGCCTTGACTGTGCCTCAAAACAGCTTTGGACACAAGCATCTGGTGAATAAATACACGTAAATAAACACAGGCTTCACTGGGAAATGTAAGCTTCAGCTGAACAGACGGACATATTCAGGGAATTGGCATCCGTCTGACAGTCCTGAGACCGATTCATCTGCAGTCGGCGGTCACATGGGCGCAGAACTCAAGCTGTTAAACTGCCTGCGGGTTTGGTCTTGGCAGAATTGGGGCTCTTTTTTATGCAAATCTATTTTTCACTAGTTCCTGTGGCTTAGATGGTTAGATAGATAGGCTAGGACCGAAGAACCTCAGGGAACCTCTGGTGTAGTGTCTAGAATTTAATTTTAACATCATTTCTTATTGGATTGAACCATTTTTTTAATATTGTTTGTGCTTCTATGTGCACCTATGTGTTTGCTGTTTGTCTCGGCACAGGTGAGACTTTGCCACCAGACCCCGTGGCCAAAATGCCCCAGGGACCAAAGGAGACCCAGGGACCCCAGCCACCAAGCAATTCCCCCCCCCCCCCCCCCCCCCCCCCCCCGCCCCCCCCCCCCCCACCCCCGCCCCCGCC
>JAAGVU020000078.1:12042143-12055636 GCA_011763525.2 Mormyrus iriodes | reverse complement strand
AACCAATATTTTTTCTTTCTCCCCCCACAACATTTTTGTGCAAGTAAACCTCTCATGCCCCTACATTTTCTTCTTAAGGAAAAACGTTACCCCCCCCCCCCCCCCCCCCCACACACACACACACACACACGCTTTGGTTTCTGAGTATTTTCTCGGTCATGTATTCCAAAAGCAAACAATGACCTTTAGTTTACTGGAATTAAGTAAAGTTATTTTCATTATTGCTCCCAGCTGCCTTTAGAAAACTCTCTCTGTGACTTCAGTTTTACTACAAAGAGGGAAGTGAATCCCTATTAATCTTTTATAATATTCCCAAGGCTATATCTCCTTCCTAGAGAAACCAAACACCCCTAAAATCATGAATGCTTTTGGATCGTTTCAGAACTTAATATAAACGCATGGGAGGGTGCTTGCATGTGGTATCGCAATACTTTTATATATATCTTTTAATGTTTGGTCATTCATGGTGTAGACAAAAAAAATTATCAGACCAATTTATATGCATGTTAATATCTAGTAAAATATAGTTCTAAATGAAACAGTCTAACATAAAAAAATTTAAATATCTGATTTTCACATTACCAGCTGATGATGTCGGGTAACTGTAATTCGTTTTCAAAAACCTTTTCGTGTGACTGAATGGCGATTTATTCATTTGATCTGGTGATGGCGGGTGAGCTTCTCCAAGTGAGAGCAGATTCTCCCCCAAGAAGGAATTTTATGCAGAACTGATATCCTGTCCTAGCAGAACACGGGGCTCCAGTGCAAAGAGAAAGAACTGGAAACCAACGGAAGTGTCCCAGCTCAAAATGCTCCAAGGGTATGCTGACCTTCCAAAGTCTGCTCTCCATTGTCACTCTATTTCTGTGTTGAGAGACATATTCAGTATTTAATATTTATGCTATTCACCATATTCATATTCGCCACCTCTACAGGTACTGTATTACGTCACAGGACAGATATCCAATCAGCTGACTTCGCCGGGAGCAGATGAGCCAATCAGCCGGAGAGAAGGAGCAGCCCCAGCCTCTCAGGTTCAGAGTGCAAATGCAGCAGAGCCATTAGCCAATAACAGTGGAGCCCAGGAGGACCCAAATCCAGACAATCTTGTTCCAAGAGGAGGGGTGGCCGGAAATATGCCTGTTCAAAATGTTGCCAACAAAGAGCCAGCACCCATACCTGTCCCGGAAGGTATTCTGTGGGCGGGTACCAAGATAGTTAGGGAGAAGTCCATGGTGGACCAAAATGCTGCTGATAGTCTGGATTCACCTGCTGCTGGAGACCAGGCAGTAGTGTTACGGTCATCCAAAGCACGGGTGAGGCTTCCTGACGAGGTTTGCATGAGTCCAGCACCCACTAGCGAGGAATCTTCAACTGCCTCTGACAACATCGCCTTCATGATCACTGACACCGAAGTCCAGGCTCTCTCGTGTGGGGAGTATGAGGAGATCGTGAGCACGAAAGGAGGAAACGTTCAGACGATCAAAGTGGGTGAGAGTCGAGCGATGACCGCCGAGGAGGAGAGTGGGCTCGGGAAGAAGCCGGTAATCCTTATATTCGACGAACCCATGGATATCCGGGCAGCCTACAACCGGCTCTCTACCATATTTGAGTGCGAGGAGGAACTAGACAGGATGTTGGATGATGGCAAGAACACTAAGATGACAGAATACCTGGATAGAGGTGCCCTCCAGGTAAAATCCCATGCAATTGAAGCACAAGGTACTACTCAGACAGCCCACACCACAAACTATCGCAGTTCACTCAAAGTCACTGCATGCAGTCACAGCCCATCTGGGGAGCCTTCAGCATTGACTGAAGGCCTGGATGCTGAGCCAGTGAATGACAGCAAGCTGGACCTCAAGAAGAGGTTTAAGCTCAAGTTCCCTAAAAAGAAGCTGTCTGCTCTCAGCCAAGCCATCCGCACGGGTACGAAGACAGGCAGGAAAACACTTCAGGTGGTAGTTTATGAAGATGAGGAAGAGTCAGATGGGACAGTGAAGCAGCTCAAAGAAGCCAAGAGATTTGAAATTGGTTGCAAAACCGTTCAAGCAGACCACAGTGCCACCATGACCAGCTCTGTGAGGACCGAGGAACTTCAGCTGACCTCATCCAGTTTCCAACACTGGATGGACGAAAGTGACCAGAAAGCATCCACAAAGACTGATCTTCAGCAGCAGGAGACATTAGCAGGTGGACCGAGTCCCAGGCCAGCTGATGGGCCAGGCGTAGAACACAAAACCTACTTGGTTCAGTCAAAGGAGCCTGTTGTCAAAGACGGGGGACAACAGGGGGACAGAGGAGTCTCACTGAACTGCCAGGCCCCCAAGGCCCCACGCCACAAGCGGCCCAAACCGCAGCTTCTTCCCCGGCCAGCAGTCATTCCTCGCAGTGCCACCCACAGCCAGCAGGTGTTCCCCTTGAGCTCTTCTCGCTTTGCTGCCGACTCGATCTCCTGGGTCTTTCACTCTAGGTGCACCACAAATGATTTGTGTGTAATTTCAGGTGCTGGGCAATGATGGCAAGCCTCTTTAATCCTCTGTGTAATCATGATTTGGTTCGATCCGGGATTTCCACTGTGGGTTGCTATTTTTTTCTGCGTTTCATGTTTTCCTGTAACACACCCCTCCCATGTGTTGTAATTTGGGATTTTGGGCAGTTAAATGATTAAATGTCTGATTTCACTCGAATCATTCTTTTACGTCTGGGTGTCATGTGGCCTTAGTGCATGAGCAGTGGTGAATGCTCTCTTGTTGGTGTACTGGTGCATGCAGTACTCTTTACTGGCATATCTTGAAAATAGATCTGAGATTTTTAAATGCTGTGACATTGTTATGTGTCCTCTAACATGCATCTCCCTTATTTCCTTCGTTCCTATGTGACTTATACAGAACGGTTCCTCCTCCACAAGTCGGATGCAGACAGCCACGAACGGCAAACAGCGCACGCAGCCTGTTGCGGCAGAGAAAGCAGGGAAACCACAAGTGCTACAGGACCCTCAGAGGCAGTTCCGACAGGTAGTTTTACTGTAGCCAGCGCCCTCTGGTGGTTATCTTTGGCACAACGAGTAAACCACCAGTTTGTAGTGCTATAGCAGCCAGATGGAAATTATAAAATTTATTTGCTTGAAAGAAAGGTGGTGGGAGGGGTTGAGGGACTTATCTAACATAATTTGCATACATGAAGTTTAGTGGACCGACTCATTGTCAACACTGATAGCACGACTTGTCACTCTTGCTTATAAACCACTCGGTAGTGCACATCCACATTGTTCTGGCATAGATGGGAACAGCCGCATGGTGTTTAGCTTAAATTACAGGGTGTAGTTTAACCTAGTGATGGCCAAAGGAAGCTTCATGAACCACTTGCTGTATTTTCTGACCCCACTAGATGGTGCTGTCTGTTCAAAAAAGGGCTCAAAGCATACCCTAAGGCAAGCCATGAGCACCATCTAGTGGGGGTCAAAAAATACAGCAACACTAGTTTAACCCCTCATCTGGTGTTTGAATTGGGGGGGATCCGGGGGGGTCACGGGACTCTCATATGAGCTCGAGGACCGCCCCATAATTGTATGCACCAGAGGGTCCCCCTTAAAATGACCATCTTACGATTCAGTAACAGCCCTCCACCCCCCACCTCATTCAAAAACAACTTCTACTGTCACCAACTCCCCTGGTCGACAACTTTTTTTTCACATCATAGTCAGATTCCCCACCAGGGGACTCCCCAGGACCTGTGACACAATTAGCACATTGCTCTCGCTGGCACACACGCACACTTTCCAGCACGTTGATGTGCCTTTCGATGTGGCGTCTCCAGTAAATAACCAGCTGGCGAAGGTGCCCAGGGCTCTCTGTCTCTCTTTGGATGTTTCTTGTTACTGATTGTGTGGAAGTGTCTCATGTCTCCCGGCCTCTCTGTTTACAGGCTAATGGAAGTGCTAAGAAAACTGATGGGGACTCTAAAGCTCCTCTCCCTGCTTTTCCCGCCTCTAAGATCCCTGCCTTTTGTCCTAGCTCTGGAAAAAGCAGTCCTCCGTCTGCTGCCGACTCCGAGGCTACTAACCTAAATCCCTCCCTTTCGTCCTCCAAATCTTCCCTCCCTCCCCTGCAAGCCCACCGATCCCTCTCTTCCATCCCATCCCCCTGTAATGGCTCTCTTCATCTCTCAAGCCCCTCCCTCTCATTGCAGAGCCAAAATGGCCGCCTGCCTTGCTCTTCCTCCCCAGTTTCCCCTCCTTCCTTGGGTCAGGGAGGCAGGACCATCAGAACCATACACACGCCCAGCTTCACAAGCTACAAGCTTCAGACTGGCAATGGCAGCAAATCCACCCTAGCACCTACTTCCACTTCCAAGACCATGGTGTGATGTCCGGTATCTGTCTGCTTTCTTCTTGCTTACAAAATGCATTCAGTGCCTCGCAAAAATTGCACCCACTTATGCAGACACACACACACAGATACATACACTCACAAAACAACCTTTGTTGCCTTTTATGAAATTTTGTCCAGTTCATACAACTAAACATGCCGAAAAAGAGGAGAAATGTAAATACAATGAATTCCAGTGAATAGATCCTAAATTGAAGAGCACATTTCCAAAACTCATTCAGGCCATTTTTAGTTCTTTTTGAGGTGAGACTGCCAGTGGCCTAAACCCTAAAACCCAAAGCTTTGTAATCATAGGTTACAGTTTTGGGAGCCGAAACTCACTCAGACCGCAGAAATGTTCTTGAAAACGTACCCTGCGGACCGAGTCAGTTTTGAAAATTTGCTCTTCAATTATGAGACTCTTGGCTTTACTTGATGACGTCAGCGATCGATTTTTAATAGAAAAGAAATGTTCAAGGGGCTTGAGAAATCTTGATTAAGGAAGGTACCTGGAGGAATAATGAAATTTGAGCTTATATTTCTAAGATGATGGAAGTCTTTGCAGTATTAGTATGTTTGAGAAGCCTCACACAAACTTTGTGTTGTATTTTAGTTTCCTTCAGAAATCGATGCACTGCCACCACATTGTAACAGACAGTGTAATGCTGGTGACAGGTGATACAGTGTTTCCAGGTAATCCATGCATTAAAACTGATTTGGTGGCTGGAGTTCTGGGATATTAATTTCAAAATGAATTTCAGAAGCCTGGGATTTGCTTGTTACTTAAGGTAACGTTTATTAGCTTTAAGTCACAGACAGAGGCTTACACACCAGTGCATGTGTATACAGCTGTGTTTGAACCGTGAAAGTCCATTTATGCCAAAGCTTATTATTTCATTGCATGTCTACGTTTTTATATCTCATGATTGCGACTAGTGTGACAGAGCCGTTTCCAGTGTGGAGAGAGATCTTGTAAATAATCTTTCAGTTGTGTAAAGCTTTACATCATACTGTACAATAGAGCACCGCGGAAAGAAACAATAAAGGCCTTCCTACTCGCAAATGTCGTCCTTTCTTAACCGATATACGAAATATATGTATGTATTCTGATATGAGAATTTGTGTGAGTGGATGGTGTGTGAGTGTGCCCTGTGATGGGTTGGCGCCCCATCCTGGGTTGTTCCCTGCCTTGTGCCTGCAGCCTCCAGAATAGACTCCGGACCCACCGCCACCCTGAATAGGAGAAGCATAAGATTTATCTTAGAGTAGTGACTCTCAAACTTTTTGGACGAAGTAACCTTTCGCATCAAAGCAAAGCAGGCAAGCAAGAGTGAAAAGAACCACAGTAACCTGAACGCATGTGCGCACACACACACATATACACACACACACACACACACACACACACATGCACACGCATACACACGGATCAGGTATCTATATAACTCTAATCCCAATTATGACAATCTTAATCCCTACCCAGCTCTAACCTTACCTTAACCATAAGTAACCCAACAAAATACAAATAAAATGTGCACATAAGGTCAAATTAACTAGTTTTTATCACATTGTGGGGACATCTGGTCTCCATGACATAATATCCAATTGCCTTCATAGATACAAACACACTGGAAAAAAAACAGCAGTTACCATTTCCTCAAGGGGGGTGAGCCTGTCTGGAAAGACAAAGCTTTGAAATGTCAGGGATGCGTGCAGTAAGCTTTAAGCGCAAAATATAGCTCAAGAATTGCCACGTGCTGTATTGAGCTCAATACCCACAATACCCAATAATCAACCTGAAAATGATTAAGATTTTTTTTAATATAATGTCATTTTATATTGATTTCAATTTTCAACCGCGGTCTTCTCGTGTACCACCTGGGGGCGCTCTCCATACCACTGGTGGTGCAGGACAGCGTTTAAGTGTCATTTCCATCTCCTTGACAACAGCTTCTGATTGTGGCACTTCTTAAAATATCCACAAGATGGTAGGCAAATGCCACTGATGGATGTCTGGATTTCCAGAGAAAAGTGAAGGATGTGCAGTAGGTCTACCAGCATAGAGGTGATGTGATGAACCTGGAAAGTCCACAAATTACATTGATATTCCAGTGGGACGTAAACTAGGGTTACCTGTGGGAGAATGGCATTTCAAAGCAATCGGTGAAATCCCCAGTTCTGCCTTCGAGGTCACAACTGGAACACACAGGACATCGTGCGACATTAAAACCAGTGGTGACCCAGTACTGAGGTTCATCTGTCTGGTGGCTGCTGGTCAGACTTATGGTAGCTGAATGAAGGCCAGATCTTTGATAAAGAAGCTGATAAGCTTCTAATAACCTGCAGGCTCTATTTTACAAGCTTCCTGAAAGGGTGACAGACACACTACCCCATTGCACTTAAATTCGTTTGTATTTTGATTTTGAGGTTCCTGCTGAACGTTAGTCACGCAACGATTGTGTTGAGCTGTAACTGACGGTTGCTAAGGCATTGTCGCCATGGTCAGTCCTTTACAAGGTAAGCTGCTGGTTATGGAATAACTGGTTTATTGTCTATAACACAGCACACCTAGTAAAAGGTAGCCATGCTAAACCACCGGTCCCTTAATTTCGCAGCAAAGAATTTCACCAGATCGCACACTTCACTTCAGCTTTACTTTGCATGTGTGCTTAATTTACATGTTCCCCCTGTTGTGTGGGATTCCTTCAGGTCAGTGTCTCCAGTTGGTGGGTCCCGAGATGAGTTTCAGTGGCGTTTCTGCAGGGTCAACAACTTTTCATGTGATTTTGGTTTGTGGTTTACTGACCGAAGAATAATGTGCGTGCTCAGGCTAATCCAGCTGAGAGTCCCCACTCTATGTCTGCTGGATCCCTGCTGCAGTTCCAAAACATTGCAAGTTAGGTTAACTGGTGTGTTTAAATATGCCTGTAGTGTCTGAGCATATGGACCCTGTGATGGACTGGCATCCCATCCAGGGTGTTCCCCAGTGCTGTGCCCCGTGCTGCCTAGGATGGGCTCCAGACCATCATGTGACCCCTAACAGGATAAGTAGGTGGAAGATGGATGTATGGATAAAATTCCATGGATTCTGATCCATTCGTCTGTCTAACAGAAACCAAGGGAGTGGACATTTCTCCAGGTAATTCAGCTGCTGGATCATCACTGAATGCTAATTCTTATATCTAATTTCAAACGTATTTGGCTGAAGGGGAGTAAAATAATCACTCTGAAAGAATAAAAAACCCCATTCCACTGACGCGAATGGGAGAGGGAATTAATGTCAAAATCAGTAATAACTATATATATAGACATTGACTTCCAGATATCAGTTAAAAACGTGAGTGGTATGTCAGTGATCACAGGATATGTTGCCATTAGATATATTAGTTTGCCAATTTTCTTGTCATTCGATATTTTTCTGAATGAAATATGTCTAATTGAACTCTCAAACAATCTGGCCCTTTTTAGACAATTTCCACGCACAAATATCTTAAATCACGCAAGACGTTTTTTGAACAACGGATGTCCTTACCTGTGTGAAACGTCACTCATGAAGTTACATGTTAAGATTGACCAAATGCTACATCTATGAAATCTATTGAAATTAAAGCAATAGTACATTTGACATGTTTGAAATTGGCGTTTTTATTTAAATCTATTTCACCGCATAAGCTAGTGGTTCCCGTGCGTTTGATTTCTGGGGGAAAAATATCCTTCCTGATGTGCTGAAAGGAATATGGGGTCGGGAACCGGAGATCTGCTCGCGGTATAAATGGCAGCCTTTGCGCTCTGTGATTATTTGCTTCTCTGCGGTATCATTGTTTGGTTTATGCCCCCAAAATTCTCCCATCCTGTGCTAGCAGACTTAACGCCCATTACCACCTATTTATGAAAACAATTTTATCTCACATCCATAGTAATTTAAAGGGCACAAATAAAATAAGAGATTTAATGAAACAGATTTAAACCGGGAATAAAATGACAGAAGGTGAAACATTTATTAGATTTTAAAAGCCAGGTGACTTCAATCAAAATACAAACGAATTTAAGTGCAATTTAGATCAAGGTCAACTTTCAGGACGAAAAGGCAGACGTTTTTAGGCACTGACACCGAGCACCTGATTTAAGACCGTCTGGTAATTGACTTCAGGGGTGTAAGATGGAGATTTTGAAGGATCTCGGGAAATGAAACCGAATTATCGAAGACCACATTGGTAGCCGTTGAAAGAGACGGCAGCTGACTTCCACAGAAAGCTGATTACCGCTCCAATTCCCCCAGTGCTCCTCTCTCATTCTCTAACTTTTAAAGTCAATTAATCTAATCACAAAGCCAATGTAAAGAAAGCCAGGGATCTCTGAACCGGGAGCGCCACTGAGACAAATGACCCATTAATTCCCACTCCTATTAATTTGATTTCGATCTCCTTTGAGACAATTTAGAAAGTGAAGGCTAATTAGTTAAACATATTAATACATTGACAAATCATTAATATTCCTTCTGGGATTTACTCATTAACTGATAATTACCATTTTCAGACAGCAAAATAGACCATCGGGACATGGCAAAGCATTTTTCATCTAAGTCTCGCTTTTCTGTAGTTTGGGATTGTTTTATTTGACTGCTAATGGAAACTAAATGTTTCTCTGCGCACGACGAATCTGTGTTAGGATATCGGAGGATGCCTTATGGCGGGGTGGCATGGATGTGCCCTGTACGGGACTTCTCAGCATGGAAAGGGGGCAGCCTCTTTCTGCTTATGTTCAGTACGTTAGAACAGAAAAGTTAAAGCACTTAAGCTTTACAGGCCGCCGGGCAAGGGTGCAGTAATACCGGAAGCCTGTTGGACATTCGCATACCTGGAGGATGAAATTATGTGCTTAGTAGCCTGTTGCCTGTCATCCAAACAGCACTGAACTACAAATAACGAATCGGCTCCTAAATTAATACTGTACTTATTTAATAACCTGTGTTGCTGAATCTTGAATTAATGAGAAAACTGTACTATTATTATTACTCAACCTTATCACCTTAATTTTTACGCTACTGCCAAACCTGTGTTCTTGAATCCATGTTAACATTTAAAGAATCCTCTGACCTCATCTAGCCCCCTAGAAATTTCATATAGCTGAATCCTGCATTGTCCCTATACCTCAGCAGAGAGTTAATTTAGCTCCTTGAGCTGAGGACTAATGCTTGTGCCAGGAGCCTATGGATGTCATATGTAGGATAATTGCCAGGCAGACCAAAGCCATTATGCATCCACACACAGCATGTAGGGTCCGGCGAGCCAACTGTGAGAACACATGTTCAGTATTACAGCAAGCATTGCCACATTGCTACATTAACCTCAGACATTCACCAGGATGCCAACACACTGTTAAATTCACAAGATGCAAAACAGCAGGTAGTGGCCATTTATTAGCAATTGCAATTTTGAGTTTCAGGCTTGCAATAGAGTATCAAGCCGACCGCTGCATAATTTTAACAGAAAATAGATAGCTATGACTCAAAGCACCAAACAAATCTTTCAAAACCCTCCTAACCTCCAGTTACTATCACCACCAGGGCCCTTCATCAGAGCCTAAATGTCATTCTTTAGCTGATAGCATGGTTTGCGTATCTAAACTCAATCAACCACTATTACTGTGGTCAAGGTATTCAAACAGTTGTCAACAAGATACTCTGTTTTAAGCTATTTGTCGCTAAACAATACTAATTTTTATCAAGGATTTAATGACCATACCCCACATATATTGCAAAGAATTTTAAAAATTATTCATTCATTCATATTCTTGATGACAACAAAGAAATAGCCTAAACAGGGACCGCAACTGGGTAAATCACCCAATTAATTTGCTAAATTGTTAATTATCTTTGTTTAAGATAATTAGCACATATGCAAATTTCAGAATTAATTGATCCCAAAGTACATCCACTGTAATTAGCATGTAATTCCTTCCTTTTATTGTATTTAACACAAAACGATAAAGTCCAGATGCTGAGATGTTGAACAGAGGGAGGAAAATGTGGTAATTAAGAATACAGCAGCTTATTTTAGCATTTTAACTTAATTAGCCCAGTGACTTTCACCATTACTTTATAGTAAATTTGTATCAACAGAACAAATCTTTGAGGACATTTACAAACCAACAAGGAACACAGCATAACTTAATCAAAGATTTATATCCTAATTAACGTTTATTAGCAGAACTTACAAGTGCGTCAATTAACGTTTATGCAAATCCAGCTACGACGCTGTCATTTCAGTTAATCGCGCGGTACGTTTGCCTCCTGCTTTGTAAACACATCATTCTTCATGTTTTTCAGAATTAAACCTCACACGAACACACATAAAAATATGTACAGAAATATTTAAGCAAAAATATATTCTTTGTAAATTCAAGTACATACACCATGTATATTTAATGACCACCCAATGAGCAATAACAATGTTTTTATGATTGTCTTGTTATTCACACAGTATTGTAGTGACACGTTAATGCATTAATAAACTGAATTTTGTTGTTATGGAAAATCTCATCCATTATTTTGAGCAAGTACACTGATGGTGTCATACTGTGTCAAACTTATTTTTGTGATCTTTGCCCTGTCTGTATCGCATCTCAGAAGCAGGTTTAAACATTATAGTGATACTAAATTATCCAGATCAAACCATGGTAACTGAAATAGAATTCTATACATATTATATATAGAGAGTTCTGTAACCTATATTAGTTTCCATTTTTCATATCACATGAATCAAATGACGCATTGTTACATTTATTTAGAAATCAGTCCAAACAAATACTTGTGTAATAAATTAATTAAAAAGTGACTTAATTGAGTAATGATACTTTTTAATAAGTTGATCTCTGCAGACCACTTTCGTTCCTGTCAGAACATCATTATGCCATCCACACAAGCCACACTGACTTTACCTTTAACTCACAGAAGGAACAGCCGAGAGGCTTTTTCACCAGTCCGTCTCCAGCCTCCGCATCTCTCAGGCGATTCTGGTGCGTGACCTTGAGGAAGCAGCTCTAATTTTGCTCAGATTTTTTTTTGTATGCCGGCCGCCCAGGGCTACACACCCAGTGGGACCTGGGGAGCAGCTGATGGCGGAGAAATTAGCAGGAGCCAATTTTCGGAAATCAGTAAGTACTCCAATACTTCATTAACAATTAATTAAATCAAGTCTATTAGGAATAATCACTTAAAAATAAAATTAGACACGTACACTTTACCGCCTCCATCAAGTTTTAAGTTCCATGAAGATTAGCTTAAAACTTCATTGTGGTTTTATTCCCAAAACAATGAGTGAATTGTGTATGCTCGCCCTGAAGATTCCTGTCCAGCGTGTCCCCGGCCTCGTGCCCTGTGCTGCCTGGAATAGGCCCCAGGCCCCTCCCCCACGACCCTGCACCAGTTAAGTGGTGTGAAGATGAATGGATAGATGTCAAGCAAATGCTCAAAATGTCACCATAGCAACATTTAGTGTCTGGAAATCACCCATTTTCATCTGATAAAACCTGGTGTCCTGCTCTGTATAAACCAGAACCTGATAAGTAGTCTATGAAAAATGATAACGACTGGCCAATTACATGGTGACAACCACAAAGTTTTATTTGAAAATCATGAAAGGGAACAAAGAGAACACCGTGATTAAGACCTTTACAGTAAAAAACATTTATTTTGCTCTATAATTTAAAGTCTTTAAAAATAACAGGTTTTTCTTTTTACGTTCAAGTTTTACTGTCATCACTCATTCTTTAAAAAAAAAATGCAACGACATTGATTCCAAGTAGTAGCGGTATATAAAATATTGCAAACTGATAACCAGTATCACGTAGCTGTACATTATTACTGCCCAGAGTAGCAGGAACGCGCTCGGACTTCTTAAGTGTCAGCCTTCAGCAGGCGGGAGGAGGGTCACACAGAGGCCTGTAAGGCCCAATCACATCCACCAGAGGCTCCATCATGTGAATTTATACGTGGCATCGTTAAGGAAGGGAACACGTACACAGATAAAACAAGCCAGGTGCGCTAACAAGGCAAGCAGACCAGGTGCTCTGAGGCCTTTTAAGAAGAAAGGGTTTGAAAAAACTACCACATTCAAAGGACCCCGTCTGTGTTTCGTAACATTATAACCAGCAATCAGAAAAGCTTTTATTACTGGAACCTAAAACACCTTAAATATTTGTCGTGCTCCACTACTTACCAAGGTACGAGTAGCACCGACGGGACACAAAGGCAAGACAATGGACAGATGCACAATGATTCAAAGAAAAGAAAAAAAAAAATGATTTATTGTGATTTTATAGCTTTTAGGTTTGTTAGAGGTAGATGTTTAGAAAAGGATATGAATCATAGTCCAGGGTCTGTGTCAGCACCCCCGTTAGGACGAACTCTGCATTGTGGACATCTGGAACAGGAAGAGGCTCAGGTTTGCACCAGCCACGCAAAACGCAACGCAGAATGAACCGCGGCTCTGAACACGGGATTCGGGGCTTACCGATGTTCTTTAAGAAGTACTCTCTGCACAGGTGGAGGTCATTCTCACATGATATTAAAATGATCTCCGGAAGGCTCTGAAGAGGGAAGAGGGACCAAAATATTATTAGCTATATTAGAAACGTCCTCTTACTTAGGGGGATGACTCCTAAAACGTTGCCCCCAGGATGCCATACTTGCATTTTAATGCGACTCCCACACCCTATGGTCCGCCACTCTACCTTATTCTGCTTGTGCTCCATCACCTTCCGGAAAGATGGCTGCTTGGCCAAAACCTTCCCCCCTGCACACTCCACGATGGCCTTCATGGTGGTCAGGCTGGGACAGATCCCGGGGGTGATGTAAAAGTACTTCCCCTAGAAGAGGAGAAACAGCAGACATCAGGAGCGCTGCCCCTTTAAAATGTACTCATCAGAGCCTCTAGCATTTACGCCTTTACTCCAGCTCACAACAGCTGACACTTTATACATTTACTTAAGTTTATTATACACTTTTATTCAAAGCAACGCACTATTTTTATAAGCAGGATCAGACAGGGGGCGGCACGGTGGTGCAGTGGTTAGCACTGTTGCCTCACACCTCTGGGATCAGGGTTCACGTCTCCGCCCGGG
>JAAGVU020000078.1:11998040-12042043 GCA_011763525.2 Mormyrus iriodes | reverse complement strand
CGCCCGCAGCCTCCGGGATAGGCTCCGGACCCCCCGCGACCCGAAATGGAATAAGCGGTTCTGGAAAATGGATGGATCAGACAGACAGTCCCTGGAGCTTTGGGGAGGGGAGGGGGTAAAGGTCTTGCTCATGGGCCCAACGATAAAATCACTGTACCGACCATGGGATTTTAACCAGCACCAACCGCCTCCTTAAGACATACTTTCACCCCTGTGTTTTGTCTCCATACATGTGCTGTTTGATCAGTGTTCAGTGTGAATGATAACCGGAAGATGGGGTCTGCTTCCCCAGAGAGACACTGGGTCCCCCCCCCCACCCCCACTCACCTTGAACAGAGGTGCCGTGCGAGCCCTCTTCAGCGACTCCTCCAGGCTGAAGCAGAACAGCACCTCCGCCTCGGCGTCCCTCAGCATGAAGTTCTGCTCGTCTGCAGAAAAAGGGCCCTGAAGTCAGGCCTGCCACTCGCTCACTGTACCCTGGCCACACGAGCCTATACCAAGCTACTGGTTCATCACAGAGGGGGACCAAACCAGTGTCTGGCGTTTTTGTCAGTTTTCACTGGTTACTATTAACAGATTCTCATCACCAATTAATAGCAATATACTATAGTTCCAGTTTTTTTCTAAATACAACACAAAATATACTTCAAAATAATGTTAAAAGGAACTTTATGATTAAAAGTCCACCATGAAAATAAGAGATAATTAACTAAGTAATACAAAGCCACCACCTCGGAACATACCGGCAAACTTCTGGGATTTCCAGCTTTCCTCCAGCCACTCAGGCGTGACGATGTGCTTCACGATGGAAATGGCCGTCAGGAACTTGACAGTGCGGGTCACCTTGCCTGCGACGAGGTGGGTGCACTTCTGGGCGCTGTCGGCCACCTCTCCCCCAAGCTCGTACAGCTTCTGCACGGGCAACATGGAGAGGAGCGCCTGAACACTGCAAACCTCACTTCTCAGGAAACACATACATGCCATCTACAGGATATATAAGCAAAGCTCCTCAGAATATATAAACAGAGCTCCTCAGACACTCAACCGACGGGTCAAAGAAAGCTGCGTCACGACTTGAGCAGTGGAACCATCTCATTGTTCGGAGGAAACTGACTGGGCGACACAGGAAGACAGATGTGTACTGTGACCCCGCCCCCCCCCACCAATGATTACCTTCATGTACAGCTGGACCTGCATGGGCTCAAACCCCGTGAAGAAAACGTACGGGGTGGACTCTACCGGAAGCTTCTTTAGGGGGGTCGGCAGCTCCTCAAGTCTGCAAACGAGAAAGCGGGTGGAGGGAGAGTGAGGTTATCATGGGACCTGCTGTCTGTCAAATGAGTCCTCCAAATAAAGACAAAAAAAATTAAATAAAATACACATCACCAACCAGCCCTTGCTAAAGGAGAAAAAAAAAAAAGTCAGCACCCTGCCCAACACTGCCCCCTAGGGGCACGAAACCGCTCTTCACCCTATGCTGAAAAAATCGTGGACACAGCTCTGGGCTTTCCTGTGGATCGCCCCATTTCATTCACAAGCTTTGCTCAGATTTACATATGGTATTTACCCAGAGAGTCGACAAATATCCTTAAAGCCCATCCCCCCTGCCTGGTTCATTTCTAGTAAATGTCATCGGTACTGACAATATAGGTCAGGGTTCCCCAATTCCAGTCCTGGGGGACCAGAATCCAACACAGTTTGCAGATTTCCCTGCTCAAACACATCTAAGTACCAGGTTCAGTCAGTGTGTTTGAACAAAGAAATCTGTAAACCATGTTGGATTCTAGCTCTCCAGGACCAGAACTGGTGAACCCTGATGAACATCATCCTCTGAAATGTAATTTACTGGATACGACCATTTAAGAAATGCTAATATGCTAATGTATAATGAAGGCAGTGGATTACACTACAGGACACGATTTACAAAATAGCAAATGTGAAAAAAAACAGGAAAACAGCAGATAAACGGAGGGAGGAGCCATGGTGATTTCTCTCACCTGGGCTTCTTGGTAGGAGGCTGAGAGCTGGCCTCAGTCTGCTTGTGCTTCTGCTGAAAGCGGATGCTCTGTGATCGACACGGAAACAGAGACACACAAACCATTATGGGTATCTGACATGCCCTCTAGCAGAGATCAGGAGCATGCATGCTAATGCGCCAAGACGCCTACGACTGAAGCAGAGAGGGGCTTCTGACATATCATTTAGGACTGATAAGGAGCATGTACGCTAACGTGCTAACACACCTACGACTGAAGCAAAGAGGGGCTTCTGAGATATCATTTAGGACTGATAAGGAGCATGTATGCTAATGTGCTAACACACCTACGACTGAAACAGAGAGGGGCTTCTGACATATCCTTTAGGACTGATAAGGAGCATGCACGCTAACGTGCTAACACACCTACGACTGAAGCAAAGAGGGGCTTCTGAGATATCCTTTAGGGCTGATAAGGAGCATGTACGCTAACGTGCTCACACACCTACGACTGAAGCACACGGGGTTTTTGATATGCCCTCTGGCAGAGATAAGGAGCATGTATGCTAACGTGCTAAGACAGAGCTCACTCACCACCAGCATTTCTGGGGATATCTTCACAGGGTTTCTCCAGGCAGCTGTAAGACAAAAAGACAGCACATAACTTCTCAACATAAGCCTTCCATTCTTATGTGGACAGTTATACACAGTGAGGAATATACTACTAAATACAGGGGGCAATTCATTATTTCACGCTGCATTCATTACAGTAAAGCTTAGAGTTTTTAAAAGCATTGATATTTACTGAAAGAACATATGGTACATGGACAGATCACTGCTAAAGTGTGAAATGGCATTTGCCTGGAGCAAGTACTTAACCGCTATGCCACCTGCTGTTCGTCTGTTAATACGCAAGCTGTCAGGTGCTTCACCTCCCCCTGCCACCCAACACCTACCCTCACAGCGTCAAACATTAGAGTGGGTCACTTACCCAGCAGGTTCTGCACCAGGTGCGGACTGGGTGCCAGCGGTTCAGGAAGACTGAATGTGGCGTAGCGGCTGTGCTGGATCTGCCGCAGGGCCTCGAAGTTGCCCAGCAGGACGTCGCACAGCCACTGGGCATTGACGCAGGGGATCCGCCACTCCTTGGCCTTTTCATATTTCAGTCCACTAGCCCTGGGGTGGGGTGGGGGGAAAATCACTGGATCAGCAACTCTTTTGATCTCAACTATTATTACATTACCTCTTAGCTGCTAGGCCAAGTTATACCACTACAGCCTCAGCTAACAACAGCAAAGCCAAAAACCAAAGACGGCCAAAACCGCATAAGTCATAAATGTGGTGGGAGACCGAATAATGGAAGCGTCACATGGAAAACAAGTTGACTTAGAAATAATTATATCAAAATCACAAAGACAGCTGCGAAGGTGAGTCATATTAGGCCGATTGCCAATTAGCAGGACGTGTCAGCCTGTAAGAGCTGTAAAACTCAAAGCGACCGCAGCTGGCTTTGCTCAGGCTTACATGATGGCATTCTGATCAGGCGCAGGGTGGCCCTCCTCCTTATCGAGGCCCTGATATTGATGTACTCATTTCCCTTATTCTGTCCAACGCCATATTAAATAAAAACGGTATATCATGCAAACAAAGCATGACCTTAGGGCATGTTTCACACACGCTTATGGACCCATCTCCAGCCGGACAGGAGAACGCTTACTCTTTACAGATGAGGACTGTGTTGCTGCGACACAGGTAACCTGTGTACCTGGCACCAGCCAGGTAGGCCATCAGCTTCAGGTCGTCCCTGTCAGTGTCCACGAAACCAGTCACGGAAATAATCTGCAAATCGCAAGGGGATTGCACAAGATTAAAAAATAAATAAATAAATAAAAAGTCTTCTAAACTCCTAAAAACCCAGATACTAGCATCCAACTCACAACCAACCTCCTCCAGTAGAACTGAAATTAAATGCACAGAAACCTTGGGCATTTCTCAATATTCATTCTTAACTGTACTTCTGTTCTTGTGTACTCATTTTACGTCATCTTCCATTGCCGAATACTCAAGAACATAAGTACGGAGGACAGTAAAAATCCCCGGATGTCGTACCTGCCAAGCTGCAAATATCAAGGATACATCGGTTGCATCCTCACCACACGAGACCAATCCCATGATTCATTGCGGCTCAAGTTCGTTCTTGGGAGGCAAGTTAACAAGACCGGTCTTGCCAAGACCACTAGTACAATCTTCAAGTTCTTGGTATTCAGAAACACCCATTTACCCCCCCAGTTAGAATGGCACTGACGGGAAGTGATTCGTACATGCTGGGAGCAGGGTTTGGCACCAGGTGGGAATGCAAATGGCACGTGCAGCGTCCTGTGGGGGGGGGCCATCTTCTTCTTCCTCAGGATGGTGTTGAGCCAGTGGGCTGTGACACACCTCTTCCCTTCTCGCAGGGCCTGGGCCAGATACGAGGGCAGCAAATTGGTCAGAGATGGCTAAACACACTTACGGACAGATACACAAATGAAGAGACAGAGACAGATGCACAGACAAAGACAGGCAGAGACATAAACACAGACAGACAGTGAGAAAAAGACAGCCACACAAAGAGAAAGAGAAACAGCCAGACAGACAGACCGAGAGAGAGAGAGTCACACAGACAAGCAAAGACAGACAGCCAGACATAGAAAGACAGACAGAGACACTGAGATATAGACAGCCACACAGACAGGCACACAGAGACAGCCAGGCAGAGAGAAAGACAGCCAGACACAGATTGACAGCCAGAGACACACAGACAGGCAGACATAGACAGCCAGAGAGAGACAGCCACACAGAAACAGAGAGATACAGAGAGATGGACAGACTGGCAGACAGAGACAGCCAGAGAGAGACAGAGAGACTGACAGCCACACAGACAGATACAAATGGGGAGACAGCCAGCCAGATACACAGAGCGACGGACACACTTTGATAGAGACACACAGTGAGTCAGAGAGAGACATTGACAGCCAGGCACAGACATACAGCTAGTGAGCGACAGAGAGAGAGAGTGAGACACAGACAGGCACACACGTATAACTTCATACGACAGAATGTCCATAAAGGGCAGCACTCACCTGGACGTACATATTGCTGACCTGGCTCTCGCACAGGAGGTGGGTACAGCGGCTGCTTAGAGACGAATCCACAGTCCCGCCGTAAGACTGGATAATCTGCAATGCAGCAGCAGCTCAGGACTCACAGTCCCTGGGTCACGCCAAACGTAGCTGCCCTTCTGGGCCAACGGCTGGACCGCCTCGACAGGAATGTGGCGCAGTGCGCAGGAAGTGAACGTCACAGAGCACGCACCTCATGTCACAGGGACCCACAGACTAACAGCGCACATGCCCTCATGCTGGCGATGTAACACAATACACATCAGGAGGCGTAGTACCTCACTCCGAGGTAACACAGCAGAGAATCACTCTGCAGTTATTGATTCTCAGAGAATCCATGAACTAGCTGCCTGCTGTCCCCCCCCCTCCACATGGGAGACTAGGAGACTCACCCGCTTCCACGTGACCAGCAGCTGCTTGTCCGCCATCTGCTCGGGATAGTCGGCGATGGCGAAGACGCAGCCAGCCAGGAAGCTGTCCTCGGGAACTACGAGGGAGGTGTACATACCCGTTAATCTCCCCTAGTGATGGACATCATAATGTCTGATCTGTCAGAGCTACCTACTGGCTACAGGTATTACAATCTCTCTTACTGTCCAAGCCCGGCTCGTGGCCGAACAGCTGCTGGGGCTGCAGGGGCTGCAGGGGGCCGTGGTGCTGCAGGGGCTGCTGGGAGTTTGGGCCTTGGAGCTGCTGCTGCTGATGCTGTTGGTGCTGATGTTGATGCTGTTGATGCTGCTGTTGGTGATGGTGCTGCTGCTGCAGTTGCATGTGTTGCTGCTGCAGCAGGTGCTGCTGCTGCTGATGCTGTAGATGCTGTTGCTGCTGCAGCTGCTGCTGATGGTTTTGCTGCAGATGCTGCTGCTGCTGCTGCTGCAACTGCAGCTGGAGCTGCTGCTGCTGCTGCAAATGCTGCAGCTGTAATGCGTGCTGCTGTTGCGGCTGCAGCGGGGGCCGAAGCATCTGCTGCGGACGCATCTGCTGCTGCTGCTGCTGCTGCATGAAGGCGTGCGGTGGCTGTTGCAGCTGCTGCGAGAACACTTGTTGCTGATGCGGCTGTTGCATGAACTGGTGGTGCTGCTGCTGTTGCTGCTGCAGGTAGCCCTGCGGTGGACCCTGCTGTTGTTGCTGCTGTTGTTGCATGAGCTGCTGCGCCGAGAGGTGCAGAAGCGGGTGGTGCTGTGGGTGCTGATGCTGCTGCTGTTGCGCCTGCAACGGCTGTGGGATTGCATGTGATGCGGGCTGCTGGGCTTCTGCTGTGAGGGGCTGGGGCTGCTGTTTGACTTGGTTGAACAGAGGAGGATTCTGGTGGCCCAGCTGGCCCTGATTTGACGGCTGCTCGACCTTTGGTGGTGCAGAAAGACTCTGTAAAATCTGTCAGAAACGAATGAGCATTAAAAGATATGCATTTTCTCAATGGCACGCAGAGGACCGGCTGCAACGTGACATACCTGGGCCACGTTGGAGGGCCTGGGCACCTGCTGGATGTCAGTATTGTTGGTGATGTTCCTCAGAGTCCGTGCAGCGGTGTTCCAGGGCCCCATGACGTCGGGCCTGTCTGAGCCAGCGGCGCCCTGCCCCGTGCCCACCATGGCAGCTCTGCCATCAGGGGGTGTAACGCCAGGTAAGGGGGGCACGGTGGCACACAGATTGATGAGGCCCGAGTCTCTGTCCTGCTGAAGCCTCCGTTTCACGGCGGGGGGCTGGGGGACCTCCGCAGGGGTCCAGTTCAGGTTCCGCTCCTCCTTTTCCGGGGATGAGTCAGAGGAGTCGTCAAACATGAGCTCATCCCGCCGCTCGAGCTTTGGAGACGGCCCGCGGGTCGTGCTCAGTGGGGAACCGTCCCGGGAGAAGGGAGGACTAAAACGCCGGGAACGTCGCTCCACGTAGCTGCCGTCGGACTGAGAACCACGGTCGTACTCTTCCTCACTCTCCTCCTCTTCCTCCTGCTCCTCCTCCTCCTGATAGGTCAGCCGGGGGTGGTAGGGAGCCTCATCCTTCCTGCTCTTCTCAGCCACAGAGTCTAAAATCCACTCCGGAGTGACAATCTTAACGCTGCCGTGTTTGAGGGCACACTCATACTTCTCCTAAGAGGCAGGAGGCAAACCACATTCAGGACCCAATTCGCACATATGAAACATCCCATCCGCTAATAAACAACAGACCCAAACAGACAGGGGAGAACAGGGGCTGCCATCTCCAGCTCAGCTGGCCAATTTAACAAAGAGCAACTTTAACAAATCTAGTTCCAACAGAGAGCTAGGTGGTCGACGAAATTGTTATACATGTATATATTAGAGGTGCGATCAGACAGTTCATCCCAAAGGTGCTTGATGGGGTTGAGGTCAGGGCTCTGTGCGGGCCAGTCAAGTTCTTCCACACCAAACTCACCCAACCATGTCTTTGTGGGCCTTGCTTTGTGCACTGGGGCAGAGTTATGCTGGAACAGGAAAGGGCCTTCCCCAAACTGCTCCCACAAAGTTGGAAGCATAGAATTCTCCAAAATGTCTTGGTGTGCTGAAACATTATCAGTTCCTTTCACTGGAACTAAGTGGCCCAGCCCCTGAAAACAACCCCATGCCATTATCCCTCCTCCACCAAACATTACAGTTCACACAATGCAGCCAGGCAGGTAACGTTCTCCTGGTATCTGCCAAGCCCAGACTCTTCCATCAGACTGCCAGACAGAGAAGCGCGATTCATCACTCCACAGAACACGTTTCCACTGCTCCAGAGTCCTGTGGAGGTGTGCTTTACACCACTCTGACGCTTGGCATTACACCTGGTGATATGAGGCTTGCATGCAGCTGTTCAGCCATGGAAGCCCATTCCGTGAAGCTCCCAGTGCACAGTTTTTGTGCTGGTGTTAATGCCAGTGGAAATGTGGAATTCTGCAGTTACTGAGTCAACAAAGTGTTGGCGACTTTTACACACTATGCGCCTCAGCATTCTGCAACCCTGCTCTAATACTTTACGTGGCCTGCCACTTTGTGTGCGAGTTTCTGTTGTTCCTTTCTGCGGAATTTCACAAACTGACTTATTGTAAAGGTGGCATCCTGTGACAGCACCACGCTTGAATTCACTGAGCTCTTCAGAACGAGCCATTCTTTCACAAAAGTTTGTAGACTTGACTGCATGGCTGGGTGCTTGATTTTATACACTTGTTGTAATGGGTCAGAATGAAACACCTGAATTCAATGATTAAGAGGCGTGTCCCAATACTCCTGTCCATACAGTGTATAAAACCTTTCAGTATTCAAAGTTAGCAGCACCAGAGCTAAAGACACAACTATTAAAATAATGCAGATGATTGCATTGGACTTTTCCATAGAGGAGGAGTCATTCCCATTCATCTCTTAGAAGAGCTCTCCAAAAGTACCAGCCTGCGATGTGTTTATAATTCATTATTAAACATAGACCGCAGATCGATCTTCGGTCTTCCGCGGAATAAAAAATTATGTAACATCATTCCGCTAATCTGCGTCAGAATGTGCCGCAAGTTGCACCACCAGCAAACGCCCCCATAAGGCACATCTGTTTCATTTCTTTCTTTCTGTACAGTTCACTAATCAGCCCGTTTAATAATAACAATAAAAATTTATGTTCTAGGATTTTTTTCTTTGTATTCCATAATGCAATTACATTCCCATGGTAATATGTGAATTTTTTCAGTAAAGTTAAAAAGGTTTGAATTTAGGTTATCAAAATAATTGAATAATCAATTAATCAAACTGAATCATGATAGAAATTAAAGATGCATCGAATCGCTCCCTCAATAATCGTAATCAAATCAAATTCCCTAGGGACCAACGATTTACACTCTTCGTATATATGTATACTTAATGGAATTCAATAATTAAGCAATCCACATATTTTTTCCCACAATAGTTCCGTATATGAAAACCTAAAGCAGATCCATGCTAGCTGTTCCCCATGTTGACAGATGACAAAGGGATTTTACATTCATGCAACCACATATTTAAAACCCCAGGGAGACGAGGGCTGCTGGAAGTGACAGTTCCCGAACAATGAGATAGAAGTAAAAAGAAAAGAATGTTATCAGAGAGCACTGTTAGGTTTTCATCTAAAAAGAATCAACTGGCGTAAAAAAAAAATAAAAAAAAATCAGGGAGAACAACCAACTGAATAAAGGGCTATAATAACCATACTGACAACTCGAGGGCTGGCAAAACTCTCACTGGTGTGTAAAATAGGCCTGATTAGAATCAGCAACACTAACAGTATCTCTGCAAGTTCAGTTACCTATGTGGTCAGTCCAGAGCAATCAGGTGGACAGCAAGTGTGACGATGGAGCTTTAGCTGATGCCAGGAAGGGTGATAGTCCTGCTCAACACTCCCCCAGATTTCCCCAGACGTGGCCATAAACCCCCGGGTTCCCTTCCTGTCATAAGGATTAAACAAAGTGCTCCCCTAAAGGCTTGACCAATAAAAGCCAGTCCAAACCAGCCCAAACTGACCACAGGCAAACAGGCCCCTCAGAAGACACGGAGTCAAGAACAGAGACCATATGCTCCTTAAAGCAGATTATAATGTAGAATGTGCAGAAATAAAACCACCTGTATTCCTGGCTGGCTCCAAGCTTAGCATTATGCTAGTCATTCTTAATCTCTTAGCATCAAAGTACCAGTTACAGGTCCTTTGGTAATACACTATCCCTTCCAGGCCCCTTAGCATTATGCTAACAATGGGTTGCTACCAATTCCGGCAGCACATTCACATTCTGAATCCATCAGCACTACCCTAACCAGTCCAAGACCCTGGCAACACAGTAACCACTTAGCATTATGCTAGCCAATCCAATTGCCTTTTACTGTCGGGACATAAAAGGTGCCCCATCAATCGCATGTCAATCACTTAGACAAAGACTCCAGGAAAACGCTATGAAAGCTGCTGAAAATGCAGCAGTTCTTTAGACCTTCATTAATATAATACTTGAAAAACAAAGTATGTTTATTCACATGGAATCATTAAGACCAGCTCTTTGGCAGAGGCACTTAAAAATATTGATTTTAACTATCTAAATACATTACAGTAACATCACTTTCTCCAGCACCATTAAAAAGGCAAAACAATACAATGAACAGAAAGCAAGCTATATATAATTACCCCTTTTGGCTCCGGCACAACCAAGTGAGTGCACTTCTTGTTAAAATTAAGCTGACAGTCTCCTCCATAGAAAGAAATTAACGCCCATAGAGCATTCAAATCCGCTGGGAGCTAGAAAGAGAGAACAAAGGTCAGAGATATTACACTTTCATGCACTGTGACTGGAGTCATTCCCTGATAGTGGTTACTCACCAACAAACAGCTACCAGGCATAACGCCCTGTCATTTATAAAAACCACAGTCATGGATTGGAAGACGTGAAACACACTTCACATACCTTAGGTAGACATGCAGTTACCCCAAAGAATACCTGCCCAGATTCTGGGGAAAAGCCTGTCACTCTGTAAAACATGCACTAAGAAAAATGTACCATCATTCTTTATACCAGGCATATAACTTCATCCAAAACGACATGTTGGAAAGCACGTTATACATTCTTACTTATACCAATTAACGTACTCAGAACACTAATGGTCCACTCCAGATATTTCAAATGTTTTAATGTACGTAGCTCAAGGTATCCAGCAGCCGAATGATCTATAGCAATTTATGGTTGTCTCACCACTACCTATATGTCTACATTTATATATTTTTTACACACGTTTTTACATTTTTTACAACTGTCCTACACGCAGCAGGGCTGTGTGTGCTGAGCGACACGCATCAAATAAGCAAACTTACTGCCAAAGCTTCAAGAGCAGTTTTGACTTCATCTAGTTGTTTGCAAAATTTCACATGACATATATTTACCCGTGACAAAAGAACCAGCCCACAAAACGCTCACACAAATAAATAATGAGAATAGGCTGGCTTAAACCATGCTGAGGCCAGCTCAGTGGTGATGGGCCTCAGAGAGCAAGCAAACCGGTGTGCCCAGACAGATCGCGGGGGCCTGAAGACTGTGAAAGGATACGGAAGCAAATCTCCACATCTCACCGACAAAACCACCCAAGAAGGCTGAAAGGAGAAAACATATTTCAAATATTACATTAGACACAATTGCTTTTTCATGTCACTGCATCTGACTTTCTGTTATTGCTAGTACCACTGTAGCCATGTAAGGTACTGTGTAAGACTGCTCTGTTAAATAAACCGATTAAATTTAAGCAAAACGTTGAATACAAGCATTTATTTTTTGGTCCAGAATTCTCTCCATGCATAGGAGCTTCAATGTGACGCTACACTAGACAGGCTGTTTAACGTCATCAATCATAATGCAACACAAGTGAATCTGCAGCATGTGTCTTTTAAGGGGAGGATGGTGCAAACCTTGACAACAGGCAGGTCGAAGACCTCGCGGGACTCTCCGACTTCTGGATTGTCCCCGTCCTCGGCTATGATGTGGGTGGCCAATGCATTGTAAGAGACCTCCTTCGCCTTACCTGCTTTCAGTAACTGCACCACCTAAGCAACCAACAGCAGATATCAACTAGACGCATGTAACACACACATATGCAACGAATTTTACTGTTTAGTCAGTAAACTGAAAATGATAACGACTAGCATGTGTTTTAGGCAGACACCGTGATATCAACCATTTGTTTACATTTACATGCTTGTCACCAAAACTAAGAGTCACACATATGACGACACGATATTTATTCTATTTAATGGCAATAAAAACAGAATGCACGGCAACATATATCAAGCACAGTGCCTGGTCAGTAGGGACTTCATCACGTTTTGAAAACGTGCATTAATGGTACAGTAGCTGCCAGCCCATCTCGTCTCTCGGTCTCACTATTTGGCAGGAAGTTAAACCCCGTGCGCCGACCGCTTATTACACAGCCCAGCGCATGCGCAGAACGAAGTGCATAATTCGGCAAGACACCGGAGTCAATCAATTAAAACATACGGCTCATTTGCCAGGCATCGGCTAGAAAAAAGATAAGCACCGATAGGAACACAAGAAAAGCGACTCGGTAATGTCAGACTCCGCACAAGTACTCGATCGGCACTTTAACGCATTCGCAAGCTAGGCACGACCAAGACAAGCAATTCACACTGCTGCAGAATGGTAGCTATGAAAACTCTTAATTCTCAAAGGCAGGTTCAAAGGTAGCTAAAACAATCGTAACTTTTTCCATGTGCAGGTTTTTCCCAATACGCATGGAAGAGGTCCCCCCCACTTAGCTAATATTGTTAATGTTTTTCTGATGAACAAGAACTGATAGCCAGTTAGCTATGTAGCTTTTAGGATCATTTCACCTTTTGGTCAATATCCCCAACCACGTAGAATTTGACATCTTTAAACAGCTCGTCCGGAACTTTCAGCTCCTCATCCGACATTATTTTGAAGAAGATAATCCAGAGAAAAGGAGTGACTGATCAGCGGACACAAAACAAGACAAAGTTATTTTCGTAGCAATATTTCTTCCTCTTAACAGTACATAAGCGCCAAACAGTACTAGGCGCGCTTTGGGGCGTAAGCATTAGTCTCTGTAGGGGTGCGTGAAGCACATTGTAGTCACATTTGTTCATTTCGAGGACATATTGCCAGATTTCATATGTTTATATAAACATAAAAATACCAAATATACTATTTATATGTTCATAGTATAACCATCGAGGATATATCCTATTTACTAATTTGAAATACTTTTTGATTCCCCCCATGTATGAGCGTTTGAAAGAGGTAGGAGGAGCCAAATTCCGGGTTTTGGCTTTGACGGTAAGGCGCCACATCTGCGTATGGAAGGCAGTATGTAAAAGCGATGACAGATAGACACAATCAGAATAGTTGCTAATTTGTGGAAATTATGGTTTTCTCACTTGTCCACGAGTCAACATTTTATCTCAGGACCACTCGTTCTTTAGCTCTATTATGATATCAGACAGATATGACACCTATGTGATTAAACTACAAAGCGCCAAAGCACGCGGAGAATATGCAATGCATAATTGTAAAGCTTTGCATGATAGTTTCATTAGTACACTTTTTTTGGCGTTATGCAATTTTATACCAGGATTAAAACTTTCTCTGCGTGGTCCTGAAAACTAGCGTCGTCTAAAAATCTTTGCCTCCTTTCTGTTCCACTACCAAATACGTTACCTTGTGTTTCGCGTTTTGCAAATTAGGATATCCCTTTAATTTGCTGGAGAAGGATCAGACGAAAAAGATGTTTTAAGATGTGTTTTTTGGAGTTTTTTTTTATTAAAGCTTGTTGTAAGCGCCACTATGGGGAAAGACGATAAATAAATGTGAGACGTAATATGGTAGTTCATTTATGTGATCAAACGCCACCAACAATGTGACATTTGCTTAGACATTACGCGTGGGAATATAAACTTGTTTAAAAGTGTATAAAAGATCAAACCTTTCACACCACTTTCAACTCTAACAAGAAGCCCTCTTTTCGGATAAAATCAGCGGTGGTTTACTCACAGTGTAATTTCCTTAGTCACTGCACCACCCGCCGCTTTATAAAAGCAGGCAGTAATCCCGGAGCCTTCCTGCCGCTAAACTTGTCCCTCAGTACTTCCGACTTCCAAACCAGCGGAGAGACGTGCCTGACGGGGGTGGGAGGTCGGCTCCACTGGCATTTGCATCTGCAGGCTGTGCAGCTTGATTAGACTCAAGTGTCTGTGAATAACTCCACTTACTCTCGTTGGTATTCATGCCTGTCAATGTTCATCACCAGCTAGAAGGAAAAAAACACCCTAACAATACAAAGGTTACAGATGAACATCTGATAATGATTGTTAATATATGAATGATTATGTGTACTTTTAACATAATATACATAGTATAATATATATCATTATGTCTAACAATGTCTGAGACTCCGTGTGTGCCATACTAACGGTGATTATTGTCCAGGACTTATCCGATTCAGCCTGTGGAAATAAGCTGTTTGAGCAGCAAATTGATTTTGTTCTTAATGGTCCTAAATTGTTTACCAGAGCGGAGCTTTTAGTGGCCACCCTGTCACTGCTTAAAGACGGAACAGAAGCTACCAGATGGAGACTGGGAAGCTGGTTGTCAGATTGGACCTGGAAGAGGTGGAACGGTCCTGCTTTACACCATATCATTCAGTGCACCGTAATGGAGAGAACAGCAGTTTTCAGTTGTCAATTCCAATATCAGGGTGATAATGTAACGTAGCCCCTCCTCATATAGCCTACACTAAGCCCTCCCTTACTTGTAGTGCTCCTCCAATTTCGAGAATATACGTTGACTCTCTCAAGTGTCCAGCATGTCTTGCAGTATACGAGTGGTAGCTCTTGTCCTTTGGAATGACACAGTCAACTTTCTGAGCATAGTCACAAGTAACATCGGAGGTTCTGTAGAGCTGCACAGAAGTGACAAGGGACACGTTTTGTGAGCTGTATGCTGAGGACACCAATAGGCTACATCAGCTTCTGTGTGAACGTAGATATTCCCTGAGCAACAGTTTGTTGTTTCTTAAATATAACAAGCCCTGGATCGGTAAAGACATCTGAACACTCCCCAAGAAGAAGAGAGCTTTTCTGATAGGACAGGCAGATCGGTTGGGCTGTTCATTGGCCCTTAATTCATTCATTGGGCAGGAACATTGAGCAAGGGCCATGACCCCCATCACTCTAGGAAGTAGCTGACCCTGCTTTCTGATCCTTACTTGTATGTTTCTCTTTTGACAAAAGTGTCTTGGGGGCCGGTGTGTGGCTCAGTGGGTTAGGCCTTTGTGCATGTGATTGGAAGGTTGCTACCTTGAACCCTGGCTTCAGCAGAACTGTCACGTCACCCTTGAACATTGCCCTTAACACCCCCCCCCCCAAATGCTCTAGGGGTGCCAGATAAATGGCCTGACCCTGTGCGCGGATCACAAAGGGGAGGACAGTGAGATATGTGAAAAGAAGCATTCCTATGCTATAGAATAAACCTGTACCATAGACATAAAGCATCATCATTTGAAATAAATGTAATGAGACTAACTAGAGCCAGTTTTGGTAGCTGACGATCAGTCCACCGAGGCCCCTGCCTTCACCTGCCAACCAATATACATTGCTCCCAACTCTCACAGCTCCCCCTGCAGGTGGTGGGCCCACAGGAGGGCAGATCCACGTTATCTCTTTGGACTATACTTGGCCGGGCCCCATGGGTGGAGGCCTGGCCACCAGGCCCATGCCCTCAAGCTCCCACCTCAGGCCTGGCTCCATGGCAAGGCCTTGGTCTCCCCAATCCGGACAGGGTAACACGGTCCTTTGTAATAATGCTTATGGGAGTCTGTTTGAACTGCCCTTAGTCTGGCCGCTTACCTCTTACTAATTTGCCTTGGGAGACCCTACCAGGGGCAATTGCCCCCGGTAACATACCTCCTAGGATCATAGAGGCACACAAACCCCTTCACCACAATAAGGTGGTGTTTCAAACATTTCCCTGGGGAGGTGTTTCGAGAATGCCCACCCAGCAGTAGGACCCAGGGCAGTCCTAGGGCACACTGGAGAGATTATACCTCTGGGCTGGCCTGGGAACACCTTGGTATTCCCCCTGGTGGAGCTGGAGGAGGTGGCTGGTGAGAGGGAGGTCTGGGCATTCGTGCTTAGACTGCTGCCCCCGCAACCCAGCCCCAGATAAGCGGCGGAAAATGGATGGATGGATGGATGGATGGTAATGAGACTAGATCCACGTGCAGGGATTTGAAGATGAAGGTCTGGGAGGGGAAAAGGAAATACAGGGAGGGGAGTGAATGTAAGCTGGAGAAAAACATGAAGGTGGTATGGAGAGGGGTGAAGAAGATCACTGGCTACAGCATGTTAGATGGTGCTGATGAAGTTAGGAGTTAAACCTGTTTTTTAACATAGGCACCCTCAGGCCAGCAGGGGGTACTCACAGAGACTGCAACCTCCTGAGAGACAAAGGAGCTTGTGGTTGACTTCAGGCAAAACAGGGAGGCACTCCCTGACCATCCAAGGAGAGTGTAGATACGGTACAGTGGTACCTTGGCGTCTCCATCAACAGCAGCATGGACTGGCATTACAGCAAAGGAGTTTACACAGAAATGCGGAAGATGATGTTTTTTATATAATATCAAGGTGAAGGAGGCTTTTAGGATAAACGGGCTTTTGAGGAAAGCTAGCTCTGGCATACAACTGAGTCTGGACCACCTGGAACCAGTGATAAAGAGAAGAATGGTGCTTAGACTTTCTGAATAACAAGGCCCATCCTTTCAAAAGGTTCTGCTGCTTCTACTGACATTTGTTTATTCAGTGTTCCTGGTACACAGTTCTAGGTTCAAAGTTCTGCCAATCAACATTCTCAAAACTTTTCTCAGAATGATATTTCTGCAAAGGTACTCTTACCGGTGTGAGAAGGCCCCTTAGCCTCTTCCTTTGTCAGATGCTGGCCAGTCATATTTAAGAGGCAGAGAACTGGAACCAGAAAAGACCAGACACGCACAGTGGGTGAAAGTTGGGGGAATATTGAAGTACCCCCTTTATGATTCTACGACATAAAGTGGTCCATCCAGCAGCCGCTATATACCTCTTTGGGAAGTATTTTGTGGTTGGGCTTCTCTCAGATATTTCTTAACACTTTTGAAAATTGACACGTGCTTGAAAAGGGGCTCTATTTGACCCTCCCCCCGATAATCTTTTGTGACAGAAAACTTTCCTGTGGGTACGCCAATCAAAATATCTCCTTGTGAGAAATCCAATATCCCAGTCTGGAGTTGCCCTACTGCCTGATAAGTCTTCATCAGTTTGCTTAAAACTTGAGCAAGGAAGGGTTCTGCAACAGTCATCAACTAGTTGTTTGTTGTTGTTGCTAATTCTCTTAACAGACACCTTTAGCCAGCATTAATACAGCAGAATATTTACAGAAGAAATGAAAGTTAATGTCCTACTCTTGGCCTCCAGGGGCACACCTTGCACCCAAGAATACAACAGCCTTTTGTTCAAAAGTCCAGTTCCATAACAACAAAGTCCAGGGCTGTTGCACCGATGGTCGATTAAATCAGTGATCTGTTTAATAGAGTAATCAAGGCAATATGCAGTTTGAAAGAAAGGAAATTAGAAATGAGAAACGGAAGTGTTCTGCACTGTGCTTTTAATCAACATTTCTTTGCCGAAACAGAAAAGAAACTGTGACGAGAAAGAAATGAGTGACAAGGTGCCCCGAACTCATAAACTTTTAAAAAGCAGTAGTCAAATCACGTTAACGCATATAAAATAATTTGTATTCTCATTTGTTCTACCCCTTCTACTGTCTTGCTGAACTGCATGAAATTGCTTCTGGACAGTCATGGATGTATACGCTTATCGTGATTAAAAATAAAATAAAACTGAATTATTTACTATTACATTTCCATTGTTACAGATTTCCCGAGAAATCTATTCAGCAGTGTCCATGTCTGCGGTTTCATTTTCACGTTTGTACGGTAAAGATGCAGTCAGTTATTGATTGTACATGCTTTTCCATATCAGTGCTGTGTTCCTGCCGGAATTCAAATAAAAATTTAAATTGGATTTAAGGGCTTTTTTTGGTAGTTGTGCATACATGAGCAGCGCTAAATTGAAAACGAAGACGCAATCCCTCTTTCCATTGTTGTTCAACTTAACGATGTTTGACTTTCAGCTTTTGGGATAGGACTTACCGAGAGAGTTGGAGGACATAGAAGACACGACCGAGGAGGAAAGACTCTCTATAAGTAGCACCGTGGAGTTCTATCTTGACAAAATCTTTCTACACAAGGCATAGTCAATAGGCGGACAACTCGCTGAGAACTTAAATAAACTGACCGTGACGTGTAGCCTAATTAAAATTTAGGCAAAAGCCTAGATTGTTAACGAATCGTGAAACTTTCCTACCAGATATAGGCGCGCATATATATATATAAAATTTACCGGGAACTTTTCTTCGTCTAAGGTGAAGAGGCAAAGAATTCCATTTTAAAAAGCGATAATTACTCATATAAGCGGACGGTTAAATTAATTTCTACGTCATTGTTGTCTGTGCTCTGAAAATCAAAATATGCTGCATGCTTTTATGGAAACCATCTACCATGCCCTCACAGTGCTATTTCTTGGGTCTTTAAAGAACTATTGTCGTGCGGTGTAAATGATGTGACTAATTGTTTAAAAAATTAATTAGGATTCAATTTGAGCTGCACGAGTCTCATTTATTTTTTGCATAGAAGTGCCTTTCCCCGTGGAGCGGAATAGCTCCTTGGATTCAAAAGAAATTAATTATAAATTACACTTTGCCGTGTGTGGCAAGGACCCAGTTACACCTACATCAATGTGTGCAGTGATGTACTGTATATTAATTAAATGTATCCCGAAAAATAAAAACTCTGAATGACCTACAGAGTTTTGTGCCGTATTATTTAATTAAAAGGCGAGGATCGGACAGTCCTAAGGCGGACATGTGTCCTGAAGTCCAGCGTGCGTGCTGCTGTTTGCGGGCGCGATTATGATTATTGTAAACGGACCCCCTTCGTTAACCGTGGTTTATTCCGGAGTCGATAAACACGTTCAAACACACGCTGCTTGTCAATTACAGCATCGCCGGTGCTGCGCTTTGAAGGACGGGCTGGGATTCCGCTCCGACAGTGCGCTTCCTTTCCCCTCATGCTGAAGGTGAGTAAATTCAGGCTAAAATAAGGCGTATTGGCGGCGATCTTACGGTCAGACGTACGCGTCTGCGTCAGTTACACATAATGCAATTACAAGTGCGTGTGACACCTGTTCTTATGTAAGTATGTGAGATTTTTAAAAAGAATTATGTATTCTAATACAAGGGATATTGAATTCCATGCCTCTCTCCAGCAGTTTATCCAGATATCTCCTGTCTCTCGGACCCGAGTATAGCCTCTTCCATTCTGCTCGGAATGAATATCTCTCTCAAGAGGAATCACATAGCCTAATAGGAAAATCATTTTCATATGTAGCTGAAGGAGCATTTTATTTTTTCTCAGGTACAATGTTTTCTCTGCTTGTCCCAATATTTTTATTAAATCATACACTTGATCCATCTCTTAAGCTATACGGTTCGTTCATATGAGCGACCGTCCGGCCGGTGTTTAAATACGCTATCAACTACAGGTGTTGATTTGGACATTTATATGAGTATAACAAAACTTGGCATTATCAAATTATGGAAGTTAAACACGGTGTAAATGTGGTAAATCGATTAGATTCTTTAAAAATCCTGAATCTACAGAATATAGTTTGGCGTCTCAGATAAGTTGGAAATTACTTGCACTTGTCTTTGGATGATCCTCCAACAATACAATATAAGCTAGGCTACTTTTATTTTCAGTAACTGTTCAAACCATAGTAAGCAGTGGTCGAGATCAAAATTTAATTCAACAACGGTCCAGGAACACCTCAGAACGCAATTAAGAAAGCCCAGAGCAATTCTTGGGCTTGCGGGCGGAAATATATGCGCTCAGATATTAAGTCTCGGAAGAGACTATTTCCGCAGACTGCTTGCCAGACTGCATCCCTGAAATATACATATAAAACGTCCTTGCTGGCGCCTTTATCCAGACTACAACCTTTATGCGAGTCTGTTTTCACTGGAGAAATGTATCCAGTATATTGCTCGAGGGTACTGCCGCTTCAGCCCATAAGGGGTTTGATTACCGAAAAAAAACCTTAAAAACGACTTCACGCCATGTTCCTTGATATGTGTTTTGTAAGTGATGTAATTAGAGGACGATGGCAGCTTGACCTTAGAAATATTTAACTAAGAATCTGCATGGATAATAATGTATGCAAGTATAGTGTGAATTTTTGTATCATTTCGTCACTGGGGTAATGCGTTTAGAATTATTTAGCGATTCTGTGTCATGATGCTGGCGAGAGTCAGAACAAAACAGTGTAGTCTCCTAATACATCAAATATCACAGTGAATTATAGGTGAAGAGTGAAATATTCTGCATCTGCTAGGATTTGTAGTGAGTCATGGACCGGCACCGAAGCGAAACTGATTCAGTGGCTGATTTGTTTAATACGTCGTAATTCTACAACTGCTTCTCCAACCAGAGGCTCATCAGGTGGTTGTACACAAACAGAGATCACTGGACTGCGGTCACACTGTTAAATCTGGAGAGACAGAGAAGCTTCTGGCGCCTTGCTGGAGTGCCGGCCCGTTAGATCATTTCATCTGATTATGCCTGATTATTCATGCGTCGCCTTTCCTGGTCGGAAGAGTTATTAACATAACAAGTGAGGGAGCAATCTGAAGGCACCTGCTGCGGACCAGGCGCCAAGGACGACCGTGACCTTGTGGGATTACGATCGTGAGGCGCTCCGTGGTTTGACCAGTGGGGAGGGATTCCCTCGTGAAGTCAGACAGATGTCCATATATTTATGTTTATCTTCAGAGGGAAAATACCTACGACGATTTCATTGTTGCATTTCCATCAGTCTGCGTTAATTTTTCCCTCATCCCAAAATACGCAGTTACACCAGGAAAGAGACAATAATTATGTAAATAGCCAGGACCACAGTACAATATGCTTGAAATAGTTTGTTTATACCAGTATCTTTTCTGAACACTAAAAACTATGTCAGTTTCTCGAACGGATAGGAAAATGGAATGAATCACAGTACAAACTATAACTACAGTTAAATACAAGAACAATTTTCTCAAAATCTGTAATTCGCGTTTAATATAAATACTGATGTTTTGAACACCTGTAATATTTTAGCAATAAGGGCTTTAATAAACGCAACAATCAATTTTAGCAGACAAACTATACTATTTCGATATGCTTCTCATCACTTCAGCCCCATGTTGACATTCAAACCCGTAAAAAAAACAGTGACGGACAGAGGACCCTTGATAAGAAACCTGCAACTGAAATGAATATTTTCTGTTTAAACAACCATATTTGCATTACATTAAAGGAGGGGCGTTCACAAAGCTGCTAGATTTACATACTGTGAGCATTGTTATGTAATGCGTGTTAATGGGGGAGGTCCCAGTCTAAATCCATAATATATTTTATATTTGCATTTTTGATGGGCCCAAGAGAGCCATTGCTTGTTATCTTGACTATAGTTACGCAGCTTTTACAGGAAAATGTTGAGCTTTATGACTGCAGACTTGTACATTATGTAAAACGTGTTCAGCTGAAGCCTTTAATAACTACCTGAATAAATTTTATCTGTGTTAACTGTAATTACCTGAACACAGAAGGACATAATTATATAGCTGTAAGTTACATGTGCCAGTTTTTTGGCCATCTGAACACGGACAGGTACAGCAAGCCACGCTAAAACAAATGGTTTTACACAGAAACATCTGTGGAAATGTCAAAGCAATACTTTTAGAGAGCCATTCGAAAAATGCCATTTATAGGCAAGATGATCTTTTCTCTGTCGGTTTTCATCTTAAATATGACATCTCTGTAGTCTCCATGTCAGGCATTTTCCCCATATGAATGTTAATGTCAGACAAGGAGTTATTAAGCTCCAGTTTCTCCTCAGTCACCTAACAAGCCGTCCTACAATCTCTCAATAGGAAGACACGTGTTTCAACAGGAGGACATATGTTTTGATAGAAAGACACGTTATCCTTCTACATCCTTTCCTGTGACTTTTAGCTGAGAAAAGTGGGATTAAACAATATAATAAAGTAAAGTTTACTTTAAAGTGAGTGGATATCATACTCTCCAAATAAAACAGGACTGTAAAGTCGTAATTTCACTGTAAAGCTTAAAAAATACCTAACTACCAGATATTAGCATTTTATGTCATATATACAAAGAATCGGGGGGGGGGGGGTATAATTTCATGGCAGATGTGGAGGCCATATTCCCTGAAATAGACATATATACCTAATGTGTGGCTACAGGACAATTTAGGCTTTTATTTAAAATGTTTTATCTGATTGCAATAAATTATGTGTAATATTTTCATAATTGTTCATCGATGACTACTTAATGATGCTTGACAAATATAGTGTGTGTGTGTGTGTGTGTGTGTGTGTGTGCACGTGCGTGTGCGCGTGTGTGTCAGGGTTGCCAACTTTGGTCAGTTTGCTGGAGTGAGATTTTCGGTTATAGACAAGTCTGCACACACATTTACATGTGTATAACAGCTTTATTACCTTGTATGGGCTAAGTCAAGTTTACCTGGTGCGTCAGTGTTTTTTTGTTTGTTTGTTTCTCTTTGAAGGAAGATTGTCTAAACTAAATTACTTGGGGCTTAAAATACTTGGGATAATGGGCTATCGGCTGTTTGCTGACACGTAATTGCAGGCAAATAAAAGACATTGAAGTTTCCTGTCATCTGTCACTTTAGTTGCTTCCACTTTCGTAAATCCCAATGAAGAGCTGCAGGTCAGATTGAAAACCTATTTTCCCCTCAGAAGGGGACAGGAAAGAGGGATCCGAGAGGCATGTGAACCTCGCTTGGCGAGATCGACGTGCCTGCTGTTCGAGTGGTCGCTTCGCTGGGAGCCAGACGGAGAGGACAGTGTCCTCGGTAAGGTGGGAGACAAGCCAGGGGGCGCTGTAGGGAGAAAGAGCCACACCGGCTAGCACAGAGGGACGGCAGGAGCCTCAGGTGCTTTTAATTAGGAGCATTTGGTGCCCTCAGGGCTGGATTTCTGCCGGTTTAAAAAAAAACTCTTTAATTAGCACTTGATGGACATGAAAAGCCCAGGTGAGGTGACTTACTATCCAATTAATTGCTTGACTAAAGCAATTAAAAGCTGGGGTTGTGTGAAATCAGAACCCCCCCGGGGCCCTTAAACAAAAGGGTTACGTGTCCCCTACTCCCAATACCCAATCTGTGGCCCGTCACACTGTCGCTGTATGGATACCTCCGCAAATGCCTGAATTCTCTATATTAATGACATAACTATGAATTAGATTAGTATCATGAATTTTAATTATGCGAAGACAACATGCTGTGTCCCATGGTTCAGATTCGGTTGTCCCTGAACCATCCTGAAGGCTATTAATGTTTAATTTTGTTTACAATAAAATGGCAGCGTTATATCGCCTCTGTGGAGGTTAATGAGAAAATTATTGCAAGTCATTGAATTGTAGTAAGTTGTCAGTGAAGATTTAAAAATAGGATGTAGCGTCACGTTATCTCCATGTTTGCAGAGGTCGTCTTCAGGGATGCACTGTTTCCCCAGTCTGAAGGTGCGGTAAACTGGTGACTCTAAACTGCTGCCAGTCTGTGATTGTATTTGTGAGTGACCTCCACATGAGGGGATGGCGTGCTATTTTTGCAGGTTACTTTTTGGTTCTGTGTCTTGAAGAATGGATGGTGAGGAATAATGAAACGATTTTGCTGCATACGGCATTTGTGACCAATAGGGTGCCAGTATCTGGATTTGTTTTCCTGGAATTCTGGGAAACCCCGCCCTTTGTTTGTCAGCAGGATATTACCTGAGTGGTGGATGGCATTTTTCTCTGCCCCACCAAAAGCAGTATCCCCATTCCCCCCCACCCACAACAACACAGTCAGAACATGCAAACTGCACACATACAGAGCCGGGACACGATTCAAACCCCCTAGTCCTAGATGGCACCATCCTTCATCATTCCACAGGTTTGTACATGTTCAGTACCACTGTGTCTGACTGAGGTAACTTCTGTCCCATCTCTCCGGTGGAACATATGTGCACATACACATGTCAAACTGATTGCAGGTCAGAGAGCCTGAATGCTCTTCCTCCTGAATGTCCTGATACGTCCTGTATGCAAAAAGCTACAGGTTCAGGATTTTAAACATACACTACAGGAAAAAATTGTGGAAACGCTTCCAAATTTTAGAGATTGCAGAACTTCATTCCAGTTACTCCAGTTACTTATCTAATCGTTAAGTGTATGATATTAGTAAACATCCATTGGTTGTTTATAAACAATACCGCCAATATTTGTATTGTAATTTTTAAAGCGTAATGCCAAAAATGATGGATGTTTACACAATTTTGGCCACTAGTGCACATGTTGGAACAAAAAATAATGTGCATAATTCATTTATGAATATTTCTCTGTTACTTTAGTATTGACGTGCTACCTTAAAAATTTCACACGTACAGTTAAATGTGATTGATCACAATGGTTAGGGAAGAATTTGAGTAAGCCCCTGATTGCGGAAGGTGATTCAGACTGTTGGTAATCATGGTTCATTTAGAACATTAATTTGAGGTTTATTAATAAATACTTTGTATTCTGTTCTTGATGCTACTTCAGCTGGGCGCTTTTCTCTCTGCCAAGGACTTACTGCAGGAATACCTTTGTTTAGCCTTCTCACAGAACGGTCGGAGCTGGAACTAATCCCACAGACATTTACTATTGTGCTTCGAGCTGAATCGCTCAAGCAGGGAAATATGGGAAGCAGAAAAAGTGTCGGCATCACAACTGCACGAAAAAATGTTGTTGATTCAGTCAAAACACAAACACACACACACACATTTGTATTCATATCTTTGTAGGGACCGTGCATTCATTTCAGTGGGCACAACCCTAATCCCACCTCTGACAACCTTAACCCTGACCCAACCCTAACCTTAACCATAAGTAACAAAACACAATATAACTTGGCATTTTTAGTATATATTAGTATATATACTAAATAGTATTTAGTATAAAATAACAAGTTTTTATATCACTGTGGGGACATTTAGTCAGTACAATGTAGTACATACATAACACACAGCTTTAGCAGTCTTTGAACCAAATAAGTTACATCAGACCCTTCAGTCATTATGTCCTGTTAGCATGTAAGTTTTTACTCAAGGCCGTGTAGAGCAAACCCTAACTTTTTCTCCTTTTCCATTACAGGATGAATACATCAGGAGATCTTGACCTTCTGTGACTGTGCCTTTTGCGAGACTATAAGACCTAGTGATCAGCTGCTAAAATGATTAGCAATGCTAGTGCGGCCGCCTCAGCCAATCACAGCTCAGGGACCGGCAACCTGTACCGGCCCTTTTCGGTGTTCAGTGTCCTTACGCTGACCCTGCTGGCCATGCTGGCGGCAGCCACGTTCATGTGGAATGCGCTGGTGCTCGCAACCATCCTGAAGGTGCGTACTTTTCACCGCGTCCCCCACAACCTGGTGGCCTCCATGGCCATGTCTGATGTGATGGTGGCCGTGCTGGTCATGCCACTTAGCCTGGTCCATGAGCTGAATGGAAGGCGCTGGAAGTTAGGCCAGGCCCTTTGCCAGCTCTGGGTCTCCTTTGATGTCCTCTGCTGCACGGCCAGCATCTGGAACGTGACTGCCATTGCCCTGGACCGCTATTGGTCCATCACCCGGCACCTAGAGTACACCCTGAAGACCAGGAAGAGGATCTCCAATGTGATGATCGCCCTCACCTGGCTCTTGTCGGCAGTCATCTCCCTGTCACCACTCTTTGGCTGGGGCGAGACCTACTCAGAGGAACGGATGGGTTGCCAAGTCAGCAGGGAGCCCTCATACACCATATTCTCCACTGTCGGAGCCTTCTATCTGCCTCTCTGTGTCGTGCTGTTCGTTTACTGGAAGATATACCGGGCGGCCAGGTTCCGAATTGGATCCCGCAAGACCAACACCATCACCCCAATGGCGGAAGTCGTGGAGGTACGGCTGCCTATTTTATTTTTGGGGTTGAAGTGACCCCAGCCCATTTTCAAAATGAGGATAAATATTATAGAATCTAGAATTTAGAACGGAAGAAATAAAATACACAAGGGATAAGGGTCACAGAGAGCTGATACATCCAGCACCAAATACATCATTTCTTCATCAGAGCCAACGCTCGCTGTATACTGCCGAATCGAGATACAGACACACAACACAGGCAGTCTGAGTAATTACTGACCAGAAGGTGCGTAAACAGGGGTATTAGCGCTGTGGAAAGGGGACGCGAAACTGCCAGAGAGAACCAGCGTTGCTTGCGTCGTGGGAATAGGCAGGAACAAAATTCACAGCAGAATTCAATATTAGTTCAAATCCCAGATGATGGGTTATGATGCAGAGGGATTTCCAAAAGGCCAGGTGCTACAGTAATGAAGACATCACCAGAGGGTCTCCTACTTTGACGTTTGATGTAAGTAAAATATCCACTGTACCAAAAATACAGCCACCCAAGGATTGTATAACTTGTTAAAAAGCAATGATGTAGCTAGTAGGGAAAGTGAGTCGCCAGATTCAGCATCCTTCCTCCCGTCCTGACAACGGGCAGCCTTTGAAAATAACCCAACCGTTTTCCAAAGAAAGCTGAAACGTAGAATTTGGAGTGGAATTCAAACCAAAATGAAGATTTGACTTTGAAACAATTTTCAGCACCCGCAAGGTTTGAGGGTAATCCTCTCGACTACAGTAAAGGGGGGAATTTCATGTGTCCTTGTGTCCTCCAGTGGGGCTAGCAGTGTATACATACTGTAAAGTCAAGCCTTTCTATGAATTGATTGTAGGACTATGACTATCTAGATATTTTTACATGTAATTCTATAGAACGTAACAAACAATGTAGATTTCGTAAGAAATGTTTATGGTACCAGGACAACTGGAGTTGATGGGATTTAGTAGGACTTCTATACTTCAACAGAGCCATCAAACAGGAAATGTGGCAATACAGCCCACTTCAGAACAAGAAGCAGGGCAACACACCCCTCTTCTTTTGCGCAGTAATACTGCTTAATAGCTAATCACTGATTCGCTCTCCTGACATCGACACTGATATCCTCTGCATTGCCCCGTGGATGAAGTGATGCGTAGGGGGTGGGGTGTGAGCCCTCACGCTTCTGATGAAGGGGAAGTGGAGAGGCAATCGAGCCCATAAGTGAGTCAGGTCTGACTTTGACAGGTTGCAATATCTGTCTCATCTACAGCATAAGTGGTAGTGATGTGGTGGGAAGATTCAAGTCAAAATTTAGCTTCCCATGCTTTCCAAATCACCTGTGTCCTGTACTCTGCCTTGGGTCCAAAATGATGCAAAAACCTGAAATAAAAGTTACACTTAGGTGCCACCTGGGGTGTTTCCGCAGAAAATGTCTCAGTCAGTGAGAAATGCTGTCCAGAGACACACTGACACCCACACCTTTGTGCCCTAAACAGCCGTCATTACTGATTACGTAGAACGGCGTTTACCAACCCGGTCCTCAGAGACCTCCAGAGGGTCCATGTTTTTGCTCCCTCCCAGCTCCCTGTCAGACAGCCCACATTTTTGCTCCTTTCCAGGGAACGAAAACACGGACTGTCTGGGGGTCCCCAAGGACCGGGGTGGGAAACACTGACATTGAGGAATCAGAGACACCTAGCTTTGCTCGGTTGTAGCCACAGCACCCCCAGGTGTTTATGATTAGGGTGGCTTCACAATATTGTCAGCTGGGAGCAACAAAGCAAGCGTCTCTGAAATGCAGTATGAACCTGCTCTTTATGAATGCCCTGATACCAACACTGTGTTCATTCTCATGGCCGCCTGCAGCTGCCGGCACTGTGCCTGCCCCTGGCATTTAGACTTGTAATTATTTGACTAACGTTATGTTAATGTAATGTCTTTTCTGCCTCATTATTTCTGCAACAGAAAGCTAAAAGCGGAGAGTCGGGCTCCATGATTCTGGGTTAATTATGAAGCAGGATTTTTTCCCCCCTCAGAATCGGGATCGTGATCGTCTGTCACGATTCCTGAACAATATATTTCTCTTTTTTGTTATTTCTTTGCATCATGCACCATCTTTATGAAGATCAAACTAACAATATGTAGAAATGCATGATATATTGGTTCACAAACCAGTATTGCTGACTGATAGGCCCGTTTCAAACGTCATCGATATTCAAAGCTGTAAGCAGCAGAGCTAATGACGCAACAGCTGAAATAATGGTTATGATTGCATTTGGCAATCAGCCATTTTCCGTAGTGGAGGACGAGGGATTTTGTCAGCTCAGTCACCTCTTACAAGAGGTCTCGAAGTACCGATCCACGACCTAACACCCCCCACCGTCACTCCCTGCTTGGCAAGTGGTTCAGAGGTTAGCTGATTATTAGTATCAGCTATATCAGACAAAAATATTTCAGTTATTGGTTAAAATGTTCAAATTGGGGTACCACTAACGATATGTCCGTTACTGAAATGGTGCTGTCACACCGATTTTGTAGAACAGGAAGGGTACGCTCCTGGTTTTTAACAAACAACTCGTCTCCGAATGCAAGAAATTCTAAACATAAACTTAAAGCTTTTCACTTTATTATAACACCTGTTTTTCTGTCCCCTGTGCCTGTCACATGGCATGGTGTAACAGTTCTGCAACAATCCATCATGCAACAAACACCAGCACAGAGAGAGAAAATGTCAAATGATAACAGAAGCTGTTACCCAGTGCAAGCACGCCATGTGTCTTGCTCATGCCTAGGAAAACATGCCCCTCCAAGCCCCCCCCCCCCCCCCCATTTTGCACTTTTCCTATGTGTAATGAGTCTTAGAATATATTGGGCTGTGAAGGATTCATCAGGTGGATCCTTCACGACTTGACAAAAGGAGGATGCATTTCTAGACCACCTTTGAAGGAGCCTTAGGAATGGGACGGCCTCGTCGCACCACTATGACACATTCAGTGTTTGAATGCAGCCTTAGAAGGATGCAGCCCTTGAATTCGGACACAGCCTTAGGGTCAAAACACAACAAATATTGTATTTGCTGTTTGCACAGGTACAGGTACATCGGAATGCTTCTCTTTACCGACCCCATCTTGCTCTCCATAGCCTGGGGGTCACAGCACAGAGTCAGCTAGCATGCAGCACCCCTGGAGCTGGGGTTTAAGGGCTATGCTCAAGGGCCTACAGACATATGACTGTTCTGCTGAGGCCGGGGCTCGACCCGGCGATCGCCGGGGGGGATAAGGGAACAAGTAAGTGAGCTTCAGTTCTCGTATTCAGTCTGAAAAATATGGTATCGTTGCATTCATACTTCTCAGTAACAGCACTGAATTCTCAACTAGCAGCGTTCGGTTTCCTCATCTTCCTTGAGTCTCAAACAGCAGGTGCACTGAGGACTCAAGCTGCCAGACAGGTTTGCATTGCATTAAACTGAATCTGAATGTGTTCCAAGAGCCATCCCTGATGAAAAAGCCAGAATAGACCAGTATAGCTGGTTACCAGCATGACCAACATAATGCATGCTGGTTATATCAGCATAAGTTGCGTTTTGGTGCTGGTTGGCCCAGCTTCATGTGCATATAGACCAGCACAGCTATGCTGGTCCACCAGCTACACCAGCACCAAACCAGCACTAACCAGCACAGACCAGCATGGAAATCATCTGACCCTCATTTATCCAGTCAGGTGTTTTTGCAACTGCCTGGGAACTGAACAGCACGGTGCAAGAAAGACTCCTTGTCTCATTCATTGTATAAAGGAAGATTAAAGGAAAGATTCATAAAACAGTCTGCTTAGAACACCATTAATGGTGCAGCACAGATGGCAGACAGATATAAATGATTATTAGATGCTAACAGCAATGGAGATACTGAGAATAGTCTGGGCTATTATAATTACTGCTACTTGCAGTATAAATATCACCATTGGGCTGGTTTGGTGCCTCACTGGGTAGCGCTGTGGCCTCACATTTTCAGGGTTGTGGGATTGATTCCTGTCCCTACTGAGTGTCTTTAGAATTCACCTTTTCCATCCATCTGCACCGGTTTCCTCTGAAAAACAAGTGGTTAGGTGAACTAGTATCGTCAAATTGCCTTTATTGAGTGAAATTGTTCTCTGCGATTGACCGGAACACCCATCAAGGATACCCCCTGTGTTCGCTGGGCTAGGCTCCAGACTCACTGTGACCAAATATTGGGCAAATAGTTCTGCAAGATGAATGGAAGGAACAGAGGTTTTGCTGATGCAGGATGTATTCATATTTGTGGCTGGCTCTAGTGAGGCTGATTAGCTGAGTTCCTGTTTGGCGCCCCCTGCAGGTGAAAGAGGCAGCCCGTCAACCCCAGCTGGCATTCCGCACACGGCATGCCACAGTGACCTTCCAGACGGACGGGGATTCCTGGCGGGAACAGAAGGAGCGGCGTGCAGCACTGATGGTGGGCATCCTGATCGGGGTGTTCGTGCTCTGCTGGATCCCCTTCTTCACGGCAGAGTTGGCCCAGCCGCTCTGCTCCTGCGACATGCCTCCACTCTGGAAGAGTGTCTTCCTCTGGCTGGGCTACTCTAACTCCTTCTTCAACCCGCTCATCTACACCGCCTTCAACAAGAACTACAACAGCGCTTTCCGGAACTTGTTCAGCCGGCAGCGTTGAGACGCCTGTCTTAGCAGCTGCCCTGTGTGCAGCTCAGAGGGTCCATTGTGCAGGTTCTGAAAGGACAAACGTGTGCCACAGAAGTACAGCTCCCTAAGGGCAGGCTGCTCTTGACTGAGGCCTCCTGTTGCTAAACACTAAACACATGTGAAACTGCAGGGAGACAAATCTGTTGGCACTCGGGGGAAGTCTAGTCGATGTTTGAGAAGCTGATCGTTGTCCGTGTTTGACGTCTGTCTTCCCCCGTAAGGCACTGGCTTCCTCACTTGCAGAATTTTCCATTAACCAGGGAGGAGTTATACTGGGAGTGTTGTTCAGGAGTAGTGGTAGGTACTCACTCTGAGTATGAAGTGGATCTCCCTCTCTTAGAAGAAGCTTTCTCCAGATGCCGGGGTGGAAGCTTGTCATACAGATATGCTCTGCTGCACCTTGGCACTCTTGGACTGAAGTTTGATGACCTAGTCCTGATGTTCTCCAAAACATGACAGTAAATAACTGTATCGAACAGAGATTCATGCGCTGATTATGTACCACAGTCTGTAAGCCCCTAGCATGCGCTTGTTTTGTTTATCAGGTCCTCTGTCCGTTTTTAGAAAGGAAGGTGCGATCTTCTCCATTCTCTAGCACGCCAGCTACAGAAAAGCAAAGAGATTAAGGAGACTCCAAAAGAGGAACAGTTGGCGTGGTTCCGTTTGATATTTACACACACAATTTAGGTTTGTAGCTGGTTAAAAGTTATACATATATGTGGTCTACGTATCCTTAGTTAGGAATATCTGTTCAGATGTACCGAAATAAGTAAACATGAAGGGAACGCTTTTCCTTAATGACAGGTGATGAGTGCTTGTCAGTACTGAGGCAAAAGGCTTGTTGTCAACAACAGACTTGCGCTGCAAGTCACACACATCTAGGTTCTTTGAAATTCCAAAGCAAAGTATGAAAGTGCCGTTTGAAGGAGAGGAGCTCCAAAGAGGAGCTGGTATTACCTCACAGAGGATTTGAGTTCTTAAGCCACATTCTGCCACCCAAGGCAGGAAAATGTTCCGGTGGTATATTGGAAGCAGCTCCCAGTTGTATTATGTGGGTTTTCAGTAATGCAAGGCTGTGCGTGTCTGATTTATTGGAGGTGAATCCATCACTAGTGAAACACTAACTTGACTTTCGCCTTTCGTTTTAGGTTATGAAATCACATGAAATTCTTCCCAGAGGGAATCTGTTTACCATCTTGGTTATTAGAAAAATCGGTTTAAAATATAACTGTGAATTCCACCTGTATTTGAATATTTATTTATTAAATGAGAGATGCACTAACATACATCTGGTTCCTTACATTTTGAAACAATTTGGCAATGTGTTTGAGCACAGGAACGTGTTCAGTTAAAAAGCATAATTAACAGCAAATTAAAAGTAAGCAGCTTGCGATAGTGCTGTGATCACATTTGTGCTGGGAAACCAGAAGATATGCATTAATCTGTGGTGACAGAAGAATATGGAAATTATGGATTAAAAATGCAAGAAAAGATGTCAGATGACGTGATACTCCTCTAACGAAATTTTGTTCTGTTACCCGTTCACAGGTTCTGTAATTGGCAACCACGCTACAATGAAATACTGGAACAAAATATTCAAATCCCCCCACCCCACACACAATTTAATCATCTCCCTTGAGTGTGTTTCCCTTAGAAGATTAAAAGGGAATTCTTTAAATCTCTGCCTATCCTCCTTGCCTTAAAGTGTACAGTTTGAAGTTATATGAGGAAGATTGTTGCACGCTGTAGGAACAGTGAGGAGTATTCACCAATGGGCAGGTTGAAATGAATTCGAATTTTTCAGCCTGATGGGTTTATCAATGCTTTTTTTTTTGTAAAATGTCGTTTGTTCACAGAAAATATGTCTGCAATTTCAGGATCAAAAGATGAGCAAAAGAAATTCGTGGTGTCACAGCCTTACACCCGAGTAAATGTACAGTAGATAAGCCAAACAAAGAACATTCATGCGGTAAACCAATGTTTCCTGCTCCGGTCCTCGGGGACCCCCAGGCAGTCCATGTTTTTGCTCCCTTTCAACTCAGTGGACTGTCTAGCAGGGAGATGGGAGGGAGCAAAAATAAGGACCATCTGGGGATCCCCGTGGAAAGGGGATGAGAGCCACTGCTGTAAACCACCTGCTTTCTGCATGATTAATAAATTTCAGCTGGCCTGAGAGAACGGGTGGTGTTATAGGGGTGTAGCAGCTCGGAGAGGTAGGGCGGAGCAAGTCCATTTAGGGCTTTAAATGGAAATAGAAGCATTTTAAAACTAATCCGAAAATGTATGCGGAGCCAGTGAAGTGAAACTAAAATGGGGGAAACAGGGTCAAATTTATGAATTTTTATAAAATACAAACAAAGCAGAAACACCCAAAGGTCAGCTTGGCAATGCAGGATATACTGAACTTTAAAGGCAACACGTTTAGAAAACCAGATGTTTCTCCACACATTTGAAGAATTCACAGTTGCACCCTAAATTAAAATATGTACTGTACATTGAAAATGGAGACATTGTTGCAGTGAAGAGTCTGATGAGTGACACTGTTGGGAAGGTTTGATAGCGCCTAGGAACATTTCTGTCACGGCACCTCAGCATGGCACCGGCGGGAAAGGAGAATGACGATCCACTTACGGCTCTTAGACACCTAAGGAGTTTATTGGGGATCTCAGGAAAGCACAGGGGAAACAAGAAAACAAAGGGACCACGAGGGGTCCAAAACAGGACAGGACAGGGCAGGGCAGCTATAACAGGAAGATAGAAAACCAACCAGGAGCCAAGGCAAAACACATCTAACAAACTCTAATACAATGACCAACTGGGGAACAGAGCAGAGCAGAACACTTAAATACACAAAGGAGGCTGGGGCAAACAAGGAACAGGTGTAACTAATAAGGAAATCAACCAATGAACACAGGACAGGGAAAAAGGCCAACAGGTGAAGAAACTTAACTACCAATTAACTAGAAAACAGAACTCAAGAAACAAGGGAAACAAAGGGTCACTACACTGGCTAACTAAACAACCTAAACAAGACATGAGCAGGGCAACCAAGGACAGAGAACTACACAAGGGAACCTTTATAAGCGGGGAACAGAAAAACCAAATAATAAGCGAGACAGGAAAAGCTGGCTTTGAGCCCCAGATAATGGGGTCACAACCTCTGTGCTGCACGCTCAGCCCCCTAAGCCATGCGGCAGTCCAACACACAGTGAAACACACAAGGGTTAGACAGGGAAGTGAGAAGGAGGGATGGCCAGTGACACCTGCTGGCCAGAACGGGGAAGACACATGAGGGACAGGATTAGATGGGTGCTGACCCTGACACATTTCTGTCTTTATGCCCCATACATTCTTCCATATACATCAACATATATTTATACACAACAGGCTGAAATGATGAACCTCACAAGAAAACAAATGAATGTCTGTTTCACAAGAAACGTAGTGAAATATTAAGACTAGTCAGTTAGATGTTTTTTCTCTTTATAGTAGTGCCAACAAGAACGTCCAACAGTACAATTACAGGAACAGGACAAAACTCAGACTCAACAACAACAACAACAATAATAATAATAATAATAATAATAAACAAATAACAATTACTGAACCCAGTAGGGAAATTCTTTCTATGCCTCCCCCAACTCACTGTTAGCAGTGAAGGGCAGCCCCCCATAGCAGCGTACACCTTACATATACATAGTTATACGTATAAAAAGAAGGGTCAAGTCACGTATCAAAATAATTTGCAAATGATTACACGGCAACACAAGACAAATAACCATAACAATAGCCCATTACCTAGTCTCGGATATCTGTCTTACAAGCTCGTATTATTTTCTTTTCTTTTTCCTGGGAAAGTCATAAGGGTCACTGTTCGGACGTAAGCAGGTGCTTATCCCGCCAATAGGGGTCAATATTTCAACGGTAACTATAAAGTCGCAGGATGTATTCTCCACAGGGATTTCTTCCCATTTTTTAACTCTCTCTTTTGCGCCCCCTAATAAAATGGCGCCTTAGGCGAATGCCTATGTTGCCTATAGGTCAGGCCGGCCCTGACCCGAGCCTTGTGTCCCGTGTTGCTTGGGATAAGCCTAAGTGTTTGTAAAGTGACAAGGTCCTGAAGTCGGTCACTATAGCTGTCTCTGAAACTTTATGGTGTTAACTGATCACACTGGAAAGCAGTCGATTAATCGTAAAGGACGCTCCTTCTTGCACCACAAATCCACCGGATTTTCCACTGAATTTGTGTGCCAGTCAATGTCGCCGCAAACAGCGAGGAAACAAGCACTCCTGCCGTTAATTGGATCGGGCGCTGTCGGTGAACATGAATATTTAATGAGACATCTCTTTCAGTGTGTAACAGCCCCTTCCCCCGTAGGATTCATTCAGTTATTTGGGGCAGGGAATTATGCACCACCGAGAAAATGTCACGATTCACGTCCAGTTTGATTATAATTGTCAGGTTTCTTACTGAAATGCTTCACATGGGGGCGACAATCACGCTCAGTTCAGGTGCTATGCAGCACAATCGATTTTGGTTCCTAATGTCTCCTCCCGAATCCCAGATAATTGGACACGAAATAACATTCAAAATAAATAGTGAAAATGGAGTGAAAACGCAGACAGGGATGAAATGAAGAAAGCATTTAATACACAAAGCACAGAATCTCTACTCGGCAAATTATCCTAAATGACATGAAAATCTAGTTGCCTGGCTGTCCTTTTTAAGTCAATTATTCACAATCTTTGTTTCTAGATGGAAACTTCAGCGAAACTTAGCTATAGACACATCACATCAGCATAAAATTTAGCAACCCCACCATCTTCTGCCAGATATGGACCTAGTTAATCTGTTGTCAGACTGATTTTATACTCAGACCATCTGGTCAAGTGAAGATTAACTGAAGGGTTATATATATATCAAGTTTCATTTAAAACATTAACTTGCCATTTTACATGCTGTAAATGCTGCATTATATATTCGCAGTTTGTAATTTGTTGTACTTTACACTTTATTTTAGTAAATGTGGCTGAATAGGCCAACTGAACTGGCTACATATATTACAGGTACATGTATGATAATTATGTGTAGGCAATGCATTAAAAGTGTATTTTTATTCAAAACCTTCTAAGCATATCAACATGTTTCCAATACCCAGAGTCATAAATTGTGTGACAGAGTTTGACTAGTGATGGATGAAACAGGGCGTTATGGCTCTGTGGAAGGCACAGCTTGTCAGGATGGACGTTTACATGAACTATCTAGGGCAAGGTGAGCACAGTTAAATTAGCTTGCTATTAGTTTCCTGGATTCTGCCTGGTATCTATTTTTACCCGTAAATCTGAATTAGCCAGATGGGAATGGGAATCGTGATCCTGCATCTCCCTCAGGCACTTCGCGTGCAGTTGGTTTGCTAGCTGTGCTGGGCTTGTCTGCCATAGGCTAAGTAAACATAGAGGGAGAGATATCTCTGTGTATCCACAGCAACCGGTCGGCCGCTTCTAAAATTACCATCAGAAGGAACGGAGAAAATAACCATTTATAAGAACGACTGAAATTGCCGGTTTACGAAGTAGTAATGCACCAAGCCACAGCAGTAGGCCTATGCCTACTGTACATCCTTATATTATTATAAAATATATACAGCTGTTATGTGACTAACATTATAAACATTATAAACATATCTGATATGCTATTACTTAATGCAAATGACTTAATACAACGCTGCTGAGCTGATTAAAAAGGAAGCGGACAGGCAAGACAGTATTGTAGCGCACTGCGCTACCTGATTGGGCAAAAATGCATAACAGGCCACGTCCCATCATCCCGTGTGGCCGATTGCCAATGTGAATAGTGTAGCACCGTAAGCAGGACTGAACGTTTGTGAAAGGTGTAAGAGTCTCAGTCTCTGATTGAGACTAAAGAAAAATGAAAAGGTATAATTTGCATTGCCATTTAAAAGATACTGTTAGAGTAATGTTCTTTTTGTATTAAGGTTTTCCCACTTATTTTAGTCACAAGGGGGATTCAATATTTGAGACTGGAGTGGATATAAACTGGTCAACGGGGTGGTGAAAACAAACCATGAAAGAGGGAGAAGGAGTGAACAGATGCTTGGAGAAAGGGGAGCCTCTTGGTGCTCTGCCAGATAACCTCTACACTCTAGTTCACCAGGCCTACCTGGACTATTTGAATGAGCTATATGAAGGTCAAGTATTAGATCTCCATTGTCACCTGAAAAACACCTAAAGGGCACTATTTCGCTCTGCAACATGCCTCTCCTACTCACCTGTAGTGTAACATTGGCGAGTGGCAGAAGTGGGATTCAGGATGTATGACGGGATTCTGTAGAGTGAGTAGAGAAGATGCCTCCATCACTAGATGACCAGTAGTATAGGATTTCTGAGCTTCAAGACGTGAACTCAGAGACGGTATGACTTAGCTAGTGGGGGTGAGATTCTGGCAGATAGGAAAGAGCGAACAGTGTGGAAAAAATGTTGAACAGATACCAGGAGAATGGGGAAGCCTTTGCAGCCTAGGTCAGGAGGCCTACCTAGAGTGGGTGCAGGACATTCTGGCTCTGTAGGCCTCTCTAAAGGCCTTTTCCCCAGACACACTAGCAGTAGTGGAGAGGGTGGAGTGGTCCTCATGCCCCATGAGACCCACACTTGTAACCAAGCTTCCCAAGCACTTTCCAAGCATCTGGCTAGGAAGAGCAGGTAACTGTGTGCCAGGTCATCAATGGCTCACCATAGCTGAGACAAATTATCTGGTGCTGTAAGAAGAAGGGACACAAGACCTTATGGCCAGGACTGTCATGGACCCTTCCCAGAACTGCAGGGAAATGACAACAGGGCAGAGCAGTGAGATGACCGCCACACACCCAACCTGCTACCCCTCAGATAGGAGAGGATTGTCCCGCTGTGAGCAGGACTGTGTTTGAGGTCTAGTCTGTGACTTGGCCAGGTAGAAGACAGGTGTAAAATCTCCATTGTCTTTGTAAATTCTCCTAAAGAACATTACTTCCTTCCACATCATGCCTCTTTCTCCATTTGTTCCACCAGCTGCAATGCAACATTATAATTGCTGAAAATGTGGAATTACATGTTCAATAACTTTTAGATGCATTACTAGAAGTACAATGCCATCCATCCACCCATCCATCCATCCACCCATCTTCCATCACTTATCCTGGTTTGGGTCACGATAAAAGTACAATGGACATTTTATATTTGGGTTTGTTAAATTTTCACCACATTGTTGATTTTATTGTGCAAGAAAAGTGATAAAATGATGATGAGAGATATCTGAAATGTTTTGGACAAATTGTACTTTGGAAATACACATGAATTTTAACAACTTAGTTTTCATAATTCAGTACAGCAATGCAGTTTAGTAATTCATGTAAATTGGACATTTACACCAATTTCATTTAATTGGTCTAAGACCAATTAATTTAAAAGGCATAACAATTAATTGCTACGAATATGAATGCAGTCGCCATGTCACAGGACATTACAGCTATTAAAGCTGAATAATAGCTTTTAGGAGGATCACGCCAAAAAATCCCTTTTGAGCTCATCCTATTAATTTTTCAATTATGTTTTAAACATACATTTAGCTATCTGGCTGGTTATTAACGTTTAAATTGATTAACATAGAACAAATCACTCGGCTTACAGATTAAATCTCTGTTCTAGTTCGCTACTATAGGAGTGTAATTGATTTTATTGTTTTTTTTTCCCTCTAATTTTTAAACAGTTTCTGTTCCCTTTTTCATGCCCCTCATTTTTAAATATTAAACAGACGTAGGATAATTATTTCAAAATTTCATGCATTGAAGTCATGTAGACTAGATATAGGAAGCTCACAGGACAGCTGTGTTGTTTTAATCGTCATTAATCACTTTTTATGTATATATTAGTGTGCACTAGGGATATACCTTCCCATTTCTGATAGTGATGGAGATCATCTTAGTAAAAATACAGTCATCTTGCACATGACTGTAGCTTGATATCCATCCATCTTCTGTAACCACTTGGGGTCACAGGAGGTCTGGAGCCTAAGGGTGCAACCCACACACCTACAGGGAACTTGGTAACTCCAATCAACCTCAGCATATTTTTGGATTGTGGGGATAAGCCAGAGCACCCAGAGGAAACCCCATGGCAACACGCAGAGAACATGCAAACTCCACAGAATGGAACCCTGGCAGAGACTCTAACCCTAGTACCAGAGGTATGAGGCGACAGAGCTAACCACTGCACCACTGTGCCACCCGGAGCTTGTTACAAATACACAAATAAATTGATATAAATACAGTAGTGACCCTCTTGACACCAAACAGTACAGGGTCCTACTTTGAATTTTTCATTTTTCTTCTTAGGGCCCAGTTCTTAAGACCTGTCACTGCATGGAGAACCAGGGGCTGACATACAAGGTTGCTGTGTGGTTGTATTGTAACTGTCCTACAAATGACGGTGATCTGTGCCTATGGCGTAGTTATCAACATAATCATATAATTAGGTCTTCTATGTTCAACTGCCGTAACAAGTCGTTGTTTTAATGTTCTTTTTTATTACAAATAATTGCTTACTCGTAAGTCATCTACAATCTCAACGTGTTTTGTTGTGCAGTAGAGCCCCCTTGTGGATGCAATGTGGATTTGACAAATAAAACCTACAGGTTCCTGTTGTAAATAGGCTTAGTTGTAAATATTATTGCACGGGACACTGAAAGTTTTAAGCTACAGTATAATCTACGTAAAATTAGTATCTATCTTTGATTAACAGCTGATTTGTCGCAATCCTCTCTCTCTTTTATACACAGATGACACCTAGTTTCTGCTTGTTTTATTAGTCCTTTATCTTAATTGCAATTTGCCTATATGTGAGTGCCTTGCAGTAACTTAGGAGTGCTGCCATTAATAACTCATGCCCGTTTCTCCCGGGACAGTCCTGACGCCTTCGGTTCTGTAAGCACATAATGAAAGTGATGGGACAGGAATTCTAGCTTTTGTCAAGATGCAAATATGTTCATTTAGATTCCAGTTTTTGTTGGATAAATGTGCAGATGTAAAGGAGACAAAAACAGAAAATTTAGCTGATTGAAACTTGCGAGGAGACTAAATATCCTTTTACACTTAAAGAATATTGCTTTATTCGCAACAGCGGACAAAGACGGGACACTGAGCTGAAGCATGTAATGTATTTTTAAAAATGCTAAAAGTTTCTCCCAAAACTCAAAACAACTGCTAAAATTTAACACAGATTAACACAGCATCAATCAACACAACCATTAGATACCTATGATGGAATCTGCCCCAGCCAGCACAAAGTACTAGGCTGAAATCTCACCTAGGGCACCAGAACACCCCTGGGTGGCCCTGTATACCCGGAAATGGATGCCAGTCCACCACAAGGTACATGCACACTAGAAGCAATTTAGTGGCACTGGTTAGCCTGACTGCATGTCTTTCGGACTCCAGTCTTCCCTTAAAACCCTGAGCATAGAATTATGACATGAAAATACACAATCAAACTCATGATTCATGTGAAGTTGTAGCCAGTTGGCTAGCAGCATGTACATTACTCACATCGAGTCTATCCCTGACCCTCGATTAGTCTTTCAGCAACCAATTAGTAATCACTATACATTCTTGTCGGGGGAGGGGGGGTTGCTGGTGATTAATTAGTCTTCCTTGGCCACTCCCCCAATGGCTGCAGTGGCAACGTGTGTGATGTGGGTTTTTAAATTACGGAAATGATTTGAGCCTTAAATCCTGAGAGCTCTGCATCACTAACTTGGAATACAACCAGAATTATCAATCCCCAGAACGCTTTTGTGATCCAAACCGATTTTTTATGACATATTCATTTCTTCAAAATGCATGTTCCCCCAAAGGATTTCACAGGCAAAACAATTACTTCAAATGGTTTTTAATTAAAGATACTTAGACTGTGAGAACCTTTTTTGCTCGCTATTCTGGAATTTTTGGTTCCTCTTCCATTGTCATCTAGCATTCTATCTTTCTTCCCTTCTTCGTGCGATCATGCAGCACGTTGTATAAACAATGTAGTAATGATTGCAACACATTTTTGGCAAGTCCCATGGGGAGACTCTGTCATGAAAGGCGCTATATAAAAATAAGCTGAAATGAGTGCCACGGATGGCTGTTTACCTGTTAATAAGGACACATTTATCGCAAAATAAGTCACTTTTAAGGTGATAAACTCCCAGGTGTATTTAATGTAGTACCTTATGCTGGCCCAAAGAACAGCAGATATCTTATAATAAATTACTTATTTATGGGCACAGACAGGCAGTTAATGAACAAAGTCACAGTAACTGACTTGATAGAACAACTACATACAACCCATCTAAAATTAGAATTTAAAACTTCCTAGTACTCAGTTTTGTTTCATTTTATACATTTACTCTAAGTGGGAAATTTACCTGAACTGGATAGTATCGAACTAGATCTCTATTCCTGTTTACTATAGTAAAGACCTACATTGGATACATTCATATATCCATCATCTATAACCATTTATCCTGGGCAGGGTCATGGTGAGCCAACAGCCATTTCCAGGAATCATCAAGTCCAGGGCAGGGGAGCACCCAGGATGGGATGCCAGTCCATCACTGGACACGGGGCAGGAAGACACCCTGAACAGGATGGCAGTCTATCATAGAGCACACACACTAGCAAATACACACTATCATTAATTTAGAAAGGCCAGTTCATCCATACATATCCTGATTGCTTATCCTGGTCAGGATTTTGGGGAGGGGGGGCTGGGGCCTCTTCCAGGCAGAATAGGGAATAAGGCTGGGGTATACCCTGGATAGGGAGCCGGTCCATGGGAGGGAGCACACACTGATAGTCACACACTATGAGCAAAGTACACAGGCCAGTTCACTTAATTGCATATTCTTTGGACTGTGAGAGGAAAACAGAGCTCCCAGGGGACAGCCACATGGCACGCCTCAACTGGCCATATAACAAACTGGACATTTTCCCGTTGGGTCGATGGATATGTGGGCCGGCAAAATTTCTTGTGGTGCCCCCCCCCCCCACTCACTTGGCAAAATTAACTGTGACACACCCCAAAGTCCAGGGGGGATTTTTAATCCCAGACCAGTCCTACTCATACTCAGCCAGGGAGAAGATGTAAGCTCCATGCATACAGAGATAAGTGTGAGACTTATCCACACTACATACGTCATGCGCTACACACAAAGAAATATGCAGTTTAACTGTTCTGGCTCCCAGCCATCACTCAATCACCCCTGCTGACTGTATGATAATGCTGCTATCAAACTTCTCAGTACCACAATTGTGTTCCATGTAATCCATTATACCGTGCAATATCACTATTTGTGATCACTTCCTGCACTCTCAACTAATGCCTTTCTCAGGTACAATGGTTTATCTCATGTGCAATATTCCTCCTATACTTTTATACAGTGTATTTGTATTTGAGGGTGGGGCAGTGGTTAGCACTGTTGCCTCACAGGGCTGGGACCAGGGTTTAAGTCTCCGCCAGGGTTTCATGGTGTGTGGAGTTTGCATGTTCTCCCTGTGTCATTGTGGGGTTTCCTCTGGGTACTCCAGCTTCCCCCCACAATCCAAAAACATGCTGAGGTTGATTGGAGTTGCCAAATTGCCCGTAGGTGTGACTGGTGTGTGAGTGTGCCCCGCGATGGGCTGGTGCCCCATCTGGGGCTGTTCCCTGCCTTGTGCCCGTAGCCTTTGGGTTAGGCTGCAGACCCCCCATGACCCTGAATGGGATAAGCGGATACAGAAAATGGATGGATTTGTATTTGTACATTGCTACATGTTTTTTATTTTATTAATTTTTTTCTTTTAATTTTGAAAAATTTTTCTTTTAGCTTGTATAGTTTTCATTGAGGCTATTGAGGCTATAAGAGAACATGATGATCCAAATGGCATCTAATTGTAATTGTACAGTGACAATAAAGATCTTGTATCTTGTATCTTGTATCTTGTATGTGTGCATCAAATACTGCTTTTAAAATGAGCATTTTCATGTGATATTTAATTCCATGTGGGTGACATCTTGTGGGCTGGCATCAACAATACCCAATCAACAAATACTACAGTACACAACAAAATTGCGATACTTGATTATTGGTTTAAAAGACTAAATACAGGAACTGATCAGAACGACACATAGCAGGCATATTAATTACGTTAGTGACATACTGACAGTGTGAACAGTGAATATATTGTATTCTCTGTAATTGTACAGTTTACATAGGAACATGAATGTTTCCACATGAAGGAGGAGGGTATGTTTCTCCATCAGAAAAAGCTTTATCCCTTGTGTATCTTACTTCTTCCGTTCTAAATTCTAGAATCTATAGAATTTATCCTCATCTTGAAAATGGACTGGGGTCACCTCGACCCCAAAAATGACACAGGGGTTAATGGTACATATGGTAGTATTTGTCAGGACAGAAAGACCCGCGAAACAAGATGGACGTTACTTGCCCGAGACGGGGTTTTATTAAAGCCCAAGAAAAAAAGGAGAACAGAGCAGGTGAACAGAGGTCAGGTCGGAGACGAGGCGGTCCCTGGTTTCGACTCAGGGTCGATGGAAGAAGGCCGGGGAAGGTGGGAGGTCTCCAGAGACTGGAAGGCAGGGACAGAAGGACACAGACATCCCAGGGCAGGACAGGCTGGCTCAGCGGGCCGGAGTAGGGCGGAGCGGGCAAAGGTAGGAAGTAAGTCACAGCTCGGCTCGGCTCAGCTAGGCTAGGCTAGGACCCAGCTTGTGAAAAGACAGCGAGAGAAACGCTGGGTATGTCTCGTACAGACCCAACAATACCTCACACTGTGCATAGGTCAAGGGGCCCTTTTTAAGTGGCCGGGCGCGAGAGCAGCTCGTGGGGTGGGCGTGACAGTATTCTTTGGACACAATGTTACTTATGAATGAACTTCTACATACAACTCCCCTTTAATGGACCTTGGACAGATTCCGATTTCCTTACGTCAATTAGGAAAACATACAGGACATAAACAAAGCCTGGGATCACTGACAGTTTTCCCTATCCGTCAAACATCAGCTTTGTGGGAGGCACTGACATTTTGTCCCATAATATTTGTGCTCCCTTTTCAAAAAGTAATTTTTAAAACATCATAATACAACCAAAGCCAACACAGTTTTCCACAGGTACCTTTATTGCCACTCAAGGGAAAGTTTCTCCCATATACACTATACGGACAAAAGTTTCCTGGAAAGGGCTTCCATGGCCGAGCAGCTGCATGCAAGCCTCACATCACCCAGCTCAATGCCAAGCGTCAGAGTGGTGTAAAGCATGCCTCCACTGGACTGTGGAGCAGTGGAAATGTGTTCTGTGGAGTGATGAATCGCGCTTCTCTGTCTGGCAGTCTGATGGAGGAGTCTGGGTTTGGCAGGTGCTAGGAGAACGTTACCTGCCTGGCTGCATTGTGTGAACTGTAATGTTTGGTGGAGGAGGGATAATGGCATGGGGTTGTT
>JAAGVU020000078.1:11981394-11997940 GCA_011763525.2 Mormyrus iriodes | reverse complement strand
AGCAGTTTGGGGAAGGCCCTTTCCTGTTCCAGCATGACTCTGCCCCAGTGCACAAAGCAAGGTTCATAAAGACATGGCTGGGTGAGTTTGGTGTGGAAGAACTTGACTGGCCCGCACAGAGCCCTGACCTCAACCCCATCGAACGCTTGTGGGATCAGCAGGAGCGTGCTGTTCATGCCAGAGTGACCAACACAACCACATTGACTGACTTGCAACAAATGCTGGTTGAAGAATGGGATGCCATCCCACAGCAGTGTGTGACCAAGCTGGTGGCCAGCACCAGGCTGTTGTGGCTGCATATGGTTCTTCCACACGCTACAGAGGCCCCTGTTTGTTAAATGAATAATTTGTTAAATAAATTGCCAATATCTCTTTTTTCTTCAGAATTCAATCATCAATCCACTAAACGACACCAAAAAAGAGTCAATAGCAGAATCAGCTGTGTGGCATTGGCAGAGAAGATTTGGCAAGTTTTTCATGGGCGCAGCTACATACTCAGCTCGGCTGCTCAGCCCACAAAAGCATTTTCCTTACAACTGTGGCACCATTTAAAAGGGAAATAAACAGGCTTTCCAATGTTATAAGGTTTATTGCCAAGAAGCATTGTTACAACAAAGAAATAATCGACCAAACACAAATTTCCTTACTTTTTGTGTTAAGTATAGAATGGGGATTGTGAGCCAGGCCTTCACATCCAACGTCCGTGCCTGACCTCACAATGCTCTTCTGGATGAATGGGCAGAAATTCCCACAGACACACTCCAAAGTCTTGTGGAAAGCCAGAAGAGTGACAGCTGTTATAGCTGCAAAGGGGGACCAACTCCATATTGACGCCTATGGATTTAGAATGGAATGTCAAAGAAGTTTCTATGGGTGTAATGGCCAGGTGTGCCAATTCTTTTGTCCATATAGTGTATGTCACCTTGTGTTTGACCGGACACGTGTACAAGATAAAATTAGACTATGGTAGATTTTCAGCAATACAACCTCTGTCATAACTACCACGTATTACTACAAACTTGTAAGTGGGTTACCAAGAGACATATTATATAAATTGTTGGTTAATGGAGGAACAAGGGGCAATGACTTTGTCAACAGAGAATGAGCCAAGTGTTATGGGCAAATGAACCATGCAAATCAAATGCGGCAAATGATGCGTTAATTATTTACTCTGAAATGTAAAACCACCACAAAGGCTGTTCGGGTACTTGGAACATCATTGTTTATAGTGAGTCTTCTCTGAAATACCTTATGAACATTCCTGCTATAAACCTACCCACAGGCTTCGCTTTGACGACCAATGACTGACCACTGTTTCTACTAGTCATCAGTGAGCCAGGAGACGGTGTGAAGAGAATGCCTGGTTTTTGGGTGATGCTATTTAAGAGGACATGAATAAGCATTGAGAGAGTGGGTCAGCGGGCAGCACTATTGCCTCATACCCGCAGAGTCATGTGTGTGCCCTGCGACGGACTGGCATCACAGAAGGATCTCTTGTTATTGCTACAGTTCCCAAACATGTCTTCAGTGGATCTCCAACCATTCTGTGTATTCATTCATATGCCAGTTCATTTAAGTAATTAAGTAGTTCAATAAGTCAATGAGGTAATAATTAGGTTACTGCACATACGGGGGTGACTTGAGTAGAGTGGGTGGGGGGTAACCACAACAAATTTTGCCAGCCCACCTACCCATTGACCCAACGGGAAAATGTCCAGTTTGCTATATGGCCAGTCAAGGCGTGCCATGTGGCTGTCCCCTGGGAGCTCTGTTTTCCTCTCACAGTCCAAAGAATATGCAATTAAGTGAACTGGCCTTTGTACTTTGCTCATAGTGTGAGACTGTCAGTGTGTGCTCCCTCCCATGGACTGAAATAACTAAGCAGACATACTTTGACAAAATATCATAATTTTACATCAACATGAAGATTATATAAGTTTAATTATTTTGGCTGCCTAAGACTTTGCACAGCACCGTGCACAAGCTAATTTAATTAGTTTATTAATGTCATGAATGCCCACAATGTACTGATGCAGATATGAAAAACAGAATTTGCCATGTTTGCCTTTTGTTCACAAGTTTCAGTTAATGTTAAATTTAAGCTTGGTCACCTATTGGCTTTTGGGACTGACACTGAACAACTTCTTCTCATAGCTGCTGGCCAAGAAATAACACCTCCATCGCCACGCATGACACAAATTATGCTCTCCAAAAACAAGGCCAAATCTTTATATTTTACATTCTTCCCTGGGCAGCTGTTCTAAAAATATTGTCTATCATGTTTTCCAAAAGTAACTTAAAGGTTACAGTTTATGCTGGAGCCCACTGAGATACAGGTGCTGGTATAGCTAGACTGGATTTTGTCTTACTATCATTTTTGGACACCCTTCAGTAATGATTGTCATTACCTTCACCAAACAACAAAATACTATCGATAAACTTTGGCACAAGGGCAGTCCATATGTGGTCTGCTGACTTAGGCTGAAGCGGAAATGGTTATCAGAGAACCAGGCATTCTTCTTAGTCTGCTAATCTTAAAGGGCTGGGCCCAGCATAAAGTGGGCTATCAGTTGTTATCTGGCTGGCTACCCATAGAAGTTCAAGCATTTTGAGAAATGCTAGGCTGCAGTCATAACTATGTGTTTATCCAGTACAGGGCACAGGTAGCTAGGGGATTAGTACAGGGTATAAGGCAGGGAAATACCTGAGATGAGGCAAACCATCTTAGGAGGCACACACACTACAGGTAATTTATAGATAACTAATGCACTTGGATTGTAAGTGAACATATAGTGAGAACATGAAAACTGCTCAGAGAACATTGAGCGGGGGGAGGGGGGGTGGAATTTGAATCCCCAAAAGAAAAAAAGGGACAAATTCACACCGTTCAACTTCCTGAAACTTCTTCCCTGTGATACCTGATCATAAAGACCTTCCAGGAACCAACTCATTACATTAAACACAAAAGACAGACTCGCCCTGAACTATCAATCTTTATGTAAAAACTAACTGGGAACAAACTTAAAGTCGGAACTAAATCCTCGTGATGGCTGTTCGTGGGCATTTTCCAACATGCACGTCCTCATCGAAAAGTCGTTCTTGCACTTTTGTCCAGGATGTATTGTTAGTTATGTTTTTCCGTCTTTGAGCACACGTCACACACCCTGCACGTCTCCAGCTCGCGCCCCTTTACAGAAACAAAACGGGGCGTGGTTATCGATGACGTCATGGCCATCGGCGTCCTCCCATTGGTCGCCACGACTCACCAGACTGTCCGTTCGCGCCGCAGGTCCACGCTGTTGTCATATGAGATTTGAATGCGACGCCCCCCTCATTCTTACGCTATCGATAGCGGATATGAAAGAGCTTCGATCGCGCTGACTTTTCAGTTACCTATAAGTTTTCAATGAACGTGGAGTCATCGGGCAGTCCAGGTAATGAAGCGAATTTTTCAATACCCCAGTGGAACTCAGCGATATATCTGTTAGATAAATTCAGTGTATTGGCATTTTCTGGTTATATTTGGGCTGGTGCTGTCTTAATGTACTAATGTGTTTGGCTGCGATGTAATGTGATGTGTTTGCTATCGCGTCGGATCGACCGTAGTACCGCAGTGATGACGCTGGGTGACAGGGGGTCGTCTCTCTCCCTCCCTCCCTCTCTCCAGCGTTAGTGCCAAATGCCAGAGCTCGAAGCGCAGTGCTGGCACTGTTCATGTTCGACGGGAGTGAAGACTAAACGCACCCCAAGCGTAACGTCGGTAGCCTCGGCGGCGGCGGCGATGATGACCGCGGTCTCAGCCCCCCTGAGCGGCATCCGTGACTCTCTGCGCCGCGTCCAGGCGACACACTTGATCAGACGGGGCCTTGTGCTTTTCGCCGTCGGGGTCTTGCTGGCGCTGGTGCTGAATTTGCTGCAGGTACAGAGGAACGTCACCTTATTCCCGGAGGAGGCCATGGCCATCCTGTTCTCATCGGCATGGTGGGTTCCACTTTGCTGCGGCACAGCTGCTGGTAAGGGGCCCTGCTGTTCAGTTTAAAGTAGCGTGCATGATGTGCAACAGGCCCTATAAAATAGCCCTTATAAAAAAGCACGAATGCGTCCCGTATAGTGTTTTTCTGTTACTGTTTTACTGTGAGATGGTCAGGTTTTCATGGGGACTTAAACTGTATGACGGGCAGATTGTTCTTTAACTATAAAAGCTTCGCCTTTAGCTTATACTAGCTATAACCTGAATGTGAGTCATAAATTGCACCTGTGCAATTATTTTGCGTGTTAACAAAAAGAAACGACCCTGGGGTACGAGTTCAGCTTCCCTGGATGTGGCTCTTTCACTGTCTGCCCGCTCGCTGGTTGGCTTAGCGTCAACTCGGCGCCTCGTTCTGATTGGCCGCCGTCGTAACTGGTGAGCTTCTGTTGCGGCAACTGATTGGCTCTCAGCTCGAACGTGCCACTCGCGGAGGAAGAGGAGCGGGGAAGCCCCGTGCTGTGGGGATTTAAACAAACACAACTGAGATTAACTCCATCCTCTATTCTGCGTGGAGGAAAAAAAAGTTTAAACTTAATTTAAAGTCTTTACCATCCCTGACAATGGCGAAAAGCATGGCGCTGCTAAGCAATTGTATGTGTTATTTACTATGTTGTGTTACTTTCAAAGGATTAATTGTACCCTAGGAAACATTTTGCTGCCTATGGTATGTAACCAGAGTTGCTCTTTTCTTGCAGCTGTGGTCGGTTTGCTGTACCCATGCATTGACCGTCACCTAGGGGAGCCACACAAATTCAAGAGGGAGTGGGCAAGCGTCATGCGCTGCATCGCAGTATTTGTGGGCATCAACCACGCAAGTGCTGTATCCTTTAGTTACACCCCCCCCCCCAAGGCTAAGGTCAGTGAACATTTGTCAAGTGCCTGTCATTTGCAGGCTTCTTTGCCTACAGATTAGCATGTTTGTTCTCAAAAGGGGGGGGGGGGAAGAACATGTTACACAGTCAAACCACTCATCCCCTTACTGTGTTATGCTTTTCATTTGTCCCTTTTCCAGTTGCTTGTCCTGGTTAGGTTAGTGTAGTGTTATCCATTTGTGTCCCTATACAGTAACACTATAGTCCTTAATGACACCCGCTGCAGAAACTGGACTTTGCCAACAACATCCAGCTGTCTCTCACCCTGGCGGCCCTCTCGCTGGGTCTCTGGTGGACTTTCGACAGGTCCCGCAGTGGCTTTGGACTGGGCATCACCATCGCCTTCCTGGCCACGCTTGTCACACAGGTGCTGGTCTACAACGGTGTCTATCAGTAGGTGTCCCCCTTCGCCCACCCGTGCAAGCGTGCGTGCTCCGGCCGAGCAGGCTGCATGTGGAATGTACCTATTGTTGCTGTTCAACCAAAACTCGGACAGAAGGATGAAATAAAATATTCGGATTGGCAGTCAAAGGGCCGCTTGTGTCTCTGGTCAGTGTTCTGAAAATGGGAAAGGCATCTGTGACCAGGCATGGAGCTAGCCAGCTGTGTTAGTTCAGCAAATATTGTAGTCCTACTTTCTGTTTATTTTACTATCAGTGGGCTAGTTCTCAGTTTTGTGCGCTTGCTTTTTGTTTGAACTCCTCGCCTCGGGCGAGTGGGCCTGCTTCTTTCCATTGTTGGGCATTTCAGGTCCAGAAGCTACAAATCCAGAACAACATTTTGTTGCTACACTCTCAGGAAAAAAAGGTAACAACTTGTACCTTTGTCACTGGGGCTGTACCCTCAGGGTCTGCCAGCTGTACCCTATAGCTGTAGATAATTGTACCTTTTAAAGGACAGAAATGGACTCTGAGGAACACTTTTTATACCATTGGGGGTACGTTAATGTTGTTCGTACCTTTTGGGATGTTCCTCAGAGTCCATTTCTGTACATTAAAAGGTACAATTGGAAGGGTACAGCCCCAGTGACAAGCAAAGGTACAAGTTGTTACCCTTTTTCTGATAGTGTACCAACCAGCTGAGTACTCTGTGACTCTTTATGCTCAACTGGTCTGTAGAAACACGATCTTGGTCTGGACTTCTGCACCTGAAATGCCAACGCTGTTAATTTGCAGCCCTGTGTGTGACCCTGCTGGTTGCATCACATTTGCACAGATTGAGTTTGGTTTTGATAAGACGCCTCTGAAGATGCTGCTCGCTGTTCTTCCACGCAGGTACACCTCGCCGGATCTCTTATACGTTCGCTCCTGGCTCCCTTGCATCTTCTTCTCTGGCGGCGTCACCGTCGGAAACATAGGGAGGCAGCTGGCGATGGTAAGTCACACCTGCCTCTCGTGCTGTCGCACGCGGCCCAATCTCCCATCCTGTTTGCAGCTGTACATCTGTATCCCTCCCCCACCCCAGGCCAGTGCAGAGAAATCCCACAACGACTAAGGAAAACGGCGTCTCTCCTCCCAGTGGGGGCTGGGTGCTTGGGAAGATTCCTGTATGTGCGGTTCCCCTGGAAGAAGATTATGGATGAAGATCCACGTTCTTCATGTCGAAGTCCTCATTTCTGGAGACTTTTAAAGGACTGTGCCAGTCCTGGAGTAGACTGTTGGAACATTAGCATCTCCTTGTGGCCAAACCATGTGTCTTTTTAAATTTGTTTTTATTTGATCTCGGCCTAAGCCTGTCCTCAGTGTTTGCCCTTATGTTCTGTATAAGGACAGGGGTTTTTCGTGGATTAATGTCAAACAAAGGAGTGACGCTACAAAACTCTCTGATTTTTAAATACTCAGCTGTTCATCAAAAGGGAAATTCTGGCGAATCTGCCGTTGGGGCATCAGCGCCCCCTACCTGGTGCATCCTGACATGCAGATTTGTGTGCCGTGTTAGCAGGGTGTATGCATCTGCTGAGTTTTAAGCTATCTGCGCCCTGCCGCCACATGCGCTGATGACAGGCTGCTCCTCTGAGTGACCCTAGGTGTATGGCGAAGGGGCGTGTTTCGGAAACCAGACTGACATGTAAGGGCCAATGGGGTAACCACGTTGCTCCGGGTTCAACGGTATTGGGTGCATCTGCCCTTTTAGTCTGCAGTCTGTGATTGCCTTTGTAATATAACTGAGTGCTTTTGTCACTGTCGATTTGTTTCATGAATTGTAAATAACACATTTATGCAGAGCTTCCATGTACAAAAAAAACGACCGTGTAGTTTGTGTGCCGGGCCTCATTAACGAGGATCGTCCCCCATGTTCTACAAGTGAAACTCTTTCCTGTATCATTTTGTATATCCCTGTTTCTGTCACTTATTACATGCAGTCTGGATATAAACTGTGTCAAAATATCGTTGTCTTGCCGTGGAGGAAAACAGCTAGTGTCTCTTTGATTTCTAGTTCTCTGGCTGATGGTCTGTTTGCCCCACATGTATATGGGTGACTAATATTAATAGAGGTGGGTGTGTTTCTCTCATGACAGATGAGAATTTTGTATGTCCCATGTCTGAGGACGATTTGCTCAGAGTCTATAGCAAGTGACGGGACTCCAGTCTGAGTATTCCACTGCCCTCCACCCACCTTGTTTTTCCGTCATAGCTGGGCTACGATGGTCTGTGTGGAAAGCCTGGTCCGGTACTCAAGCCTTTAAATCTTGACTGACTGGACGTAGTGGCTTTAGGTAATGTCACAGCTGTAATTCAGGCGTAAATGCAGGCCTTAACCACAGATGAAAACAAAAAGACTGCAAGCTTTTCTTAATTCAGTGTGGTGTTTCTGTCCGGCTTTAAACTGTGTATTCTTTCTATTACCTTGAATTCAAGGAACTGAATAAAGAACAAAACATTTGTCTTTCATTGTTTGCGGGGTGCAGACTGTGGTCAGCGTCTCTGTCCACGTGTCCACTCCATTTACTGTAACGACAGCAGGGCTGCTTTCCTAAGGCCACGCCTTTCCTGGTACACTGACCATGTGACTCCTCCATAATACGTGTCTTTATTATATTATGCTGTTCTGAATAAAATATCGCAGGTGGGACAGTTCCCACGCAACTCACAGTGGAAGCAGCTACCTGCTTGGGACTTTTGCCTGGAGAAAATCAGATAAATCGGACAGTAAAGTCTTTGATCTGTGCTGCGAGCTACGATCAGGCTCGGGAAATCCCTGCGGTTTTCGAAGTGCATCGCGGCGGGCATAGCTCACTGCAGTCCGGCGCAGTGGGAGTAGCGCCTACAAGGAGGGAAGTCCCTGTATGCGGTGGGGGGTGCTGTACAACATAGGAGGCTGAGGGGGATTCGTGCTGCTTTGAAGTGGGGTTAGAAATAATTTTTTATTAATTTTTGCAAACACTATAACAAGTACTTAAAGTTGTCATTGCTTTTTTTTTTCTCGGTGATTGGGCCATACAAATTCTGTGATATTTTAAAGAGAAGTACAAGCAAATGAACATGAGCTTGAAACAGCTAAGTACATAATAGCAAGGGGTTATTCCGTGTAAATTATATGCGTGTGGCCTCTAAGTTATTTAGGTCTTTCTAGGAATTCAAGTAGAAAAGTTTCTTTCGTTGTCTTAATCCCCCTAATAACTCGGTCTATTTCAAATTCTTGGCTTTTCTGTGCTTGGATATTAATTATGACATTACTCAAATCCACAATAACTATGTAGGCCTATAGTAGCCTACAGCACTTGGATTATGTCACATTTATAGGTCTAATAGAATTTATAAGTAATGTATAAGATTGACAAACAAAGAACATTCATTTATCTGAGTTATCCAACCCTATCAACGAACGATTTTAGCAAATGACGAGCAAGATAATGAACGACGCAGCTAAAGAACAAGTGAGATTGGCAAGTGTTTTCCAAAGCCCTTCGCTCTCCGACATTTAATGAACGAACAGAAAGTAGCTCCTATGTTTGATCCTCCCCAGCGTATATCAATCAAGTGAAACACGCAAAATCACACAAAATTAAGACCAAAATAAATTAACTTGTTAGTCAAAAAGATATAAATGGGCTCAAAGCATGATATGGCCTCCCAACGTTGGACCAGATATTAGTATCATGTGTACTCCCAATACTCACAATACTCACAATACTCCCCGGCCACTTGGCCACAATGTCTGTAAAAAACCCTTGAGAACACTTTTTTCCAATGCAGATTGTTTTCAAGAGGCTGGGAGTATGAGTACGGATGAGCATTCCATCCCCTGCACCTACAATGTCAAGTGTGCCTGCATTGGCATCATTACCTATTTTACTGTCATGCAACGCATCCCCTCCCAGAGGTGAGGACTCAGGTCATTGACTTGCAACTCGACTCAGACTCAAGTCACAAATCTGATAACTTATGACTCGGCTCAGCGAACTGATTGAAAGACTTGGACTCGACTTGGACTTGAGGGCAGATAATAATAATTGATTGATCCCTGTGGGGAAATTCTCTTTTACACCTCCCCCAGTTTGTTCTCTGCCAGTAAGAGCAAGCTGGCCGCGAAGGGCAGCCATCCATAGCAGCACCCAGGGAACTGGGGGATAAGGGCCTCGCTCAAGGACCCACAGGTGTACTGAGGCCAGGGCTTGAACCACTGACCTTCCGATCACAGACACAGAGGCTCAGCCCACTGAGCCACCTGCTGCCCCAAAACTAAAAAGACATAAGATGACTCGAGACATGGACCCGACTTGGACAATATGACTTAAGAAGACTTAAGGTTATAGTCCCCCCTCTGGATACCATAACATTAATTTTATAATTTCCGTGTATATTATATTCTCTGCTGTCCGTATTTTCATTTAGCTGAACGCAAGGTCTCTTGAGTTAGTTTGTTGGAAAGATGCATCACTCCCTGCATATACATGGACGTAAAAACTGTGTGTGGACAACCAGGACAGAGTGGAGACTCTCATTTCAACCTATCAGTGCCTATGAAGAAGTCAAACTACAACGTACTGTGGCAGGTTTTTGCTGCAGCAAGTTTTAATCATTAAAACTGAAAAAAAACTGACATAGGTAGAAACTCAAGTTACATGACTCACGACTCAACTTGGACTTGAGTCACAAATTTGATGATTTGTTACTCAATAGCAAAAATGATGAAAAGACTTGGACTCGAGAGCACATGACTTGAGACTTGACTCAGACTTGCAATGTATTGACTCAAGACTTGACTCAGACTCACCAAGGAGTGACTTGTTCCCTTCGCTGTCCCCTCCACACAATAGTAATCTGGTCACTGCGTGACAGATTTGGACACAACAGCCTTGCTGAGGCCATGTGCCTCCGAAGGTCTGTAGGGATCCATCAGTGAAGGAGAAGCAGAAAGCTGTCAGAAGCTGCACAGTGCACTGAGGGCAAAATTTTAGTGTGTTTCTCTTTTCAAATTATCCTGCACAAGACCAAGGAGACTTATTATTTGACCCCAGGCCAGCCTGTATTTCTTTATTAATTGTTTATTACTGAGATGGTGGCTAAGGGGCACATGTCTACCCATAAAACAGTATTTAGACCAGTAACTTAGCTTCTTGGATGGTGCAGTCTGAAACACCATCTCTGATTTAGTTGCACAGTTCTCTGGAATATCTGCCATTGTTGTTGCTGGTAGCAAAGGGTGATTCACATTCCCACATTACAGGATGTAACTGAATACATAGCAGATTTCATAGGTTAGCTCATCTCATACCAGGGTTTTGCAAAATTCAGAATGTATGAAATGTGCACCATTCTATTCATGACTTGAAATTTGACTTAATTGGCCACAATCCGCAGAATGTAGAACTGCAATTTGAAATGACAGGAAGAGCAATTTAATTAATTTAAATTCAGAGAAATTCAATGCACTCACACAACACAGGAATGTCATTTAACCTAGCAAAACATAAGTAATTATATAATAGAATAACCTTCTTGTTGGTAAATGTTTATACTGACCATGTATATGTACAAGTGAGAGAAGTGTACTTTATATTTAAATGATTACGTCTGCATGTAATGTAGTCTGCATGCAGTAGCTTTTCCTCTGAGTGTCCGCGGTCTGTCAGATGACAGGGTAGTGATACGGTTACTTGTATGACTGTATGCAGTGCTCTTCCACCATGGTACACAAAATGCCAGTGAAATTATTCTCTAGGGGACGCATCAAATGTTGCATTCTTTCATTCTGAATAACACGACGTTTTATAGCAATGATACAGCATACGCTGCGTATGTTAACATGTTTACGTGTAATTCGCATTGAAATATTAAGCTGTATTATTACAGCTGCGTCTGCATTTGGTAAATGAATTTATGTAAATTCAGTTCCATTTTAGTTCTACTTCCTTAAATTCCAGTTGCAATTTTGCATCCCGTCTTCAGCTGCAATTTAAATTAAATCAAAATTCAATTCACGTTCAAAGCCCTTTTACACTAATTTATAGGCTACATTATAATTTGATATTATAACATTGACTTATTATTATTATTATTGTTGTTGTTGTTGTTGTTGTTGTTGTTCAAATAAAGTTCAAATAAATAACGACATAGAAAATTACGAGTACATCGGCTCACTCGTTAATTTACAAATGAAATTTCGAGCTACTTTACTTACGAAGGGCTTCGGGAACCACTTGCCAATTAGCGAAGGATCTTAAGTACGGTTACGAAGTACTTCGGCGTTACGAAGCTTTGGGGAGACGCACCATCTATCCGCTCATAAAACGCGGAGAAATCGAGCGTTTTAAAAGTCGCCGCCAGGTGGCACCGTTAATCAGGCCTTCTCCAGTTGCTAAGCTGCAAAGGACCGAGGGATCCAGACAGGAGTTTTAACAAGGTGGTAAGAAGTGACAAAATGTAAGCAGTAACTATGGTTGTGAAAAGCGCATGAAACCACCGGGATCCAGAATAGTGACAATGTGCCAGAACAAGTGTTTTGTGTACTACCCAGTGGAGATTTTTTTAACCTGCAGCAACCTGCCAATTACTCACAAAGCTCTTGTTGCAGTCGTTTTTTTCCGTGTCTTTATTAATCTGTAACCACACGCAGACAGTACCTGCTGACTGGTGGAAGTTAAATAGGGCTGTAAAATAATTGAATTAATGGGGGGAAAAGTCTCAGAAGAAATAGTTCTACTTGGCATCAGGGCTGTCAGGTTTTAATAACATCCTGTTAATTGAAAATTACACAGCGATCAGTAGATACGAAGAAAAGCTTCCGTGCTTTTGGTTCTAGATCTTGAGAAATGTCCCCAGGGGTTCACGTATAGTAGTACTTAAACTGTAATCTAATCACTGGGCATATATTAAAAAAGCGACACAACACTCTCTAATTTTAATTAGGGCATTCTCCCCTGTGTTAAAACTACATCATTTTTGAGTCCTAAACTATTCCAGTTTGACAAATTAACATTTCAGGACGCTGTGATAAGTATTAAGCCCACGTGAAGATGAGCCCTAAATTGATATTACTAGGTCAAGGTGATGGGGTTCTCTTTATTACAGAACCATAATATGATATACCCCAACGGAAGCTGTCAACATCACCCTAATCCTAGCTGGAGAAGTAGTGAAAAAGTTAAGATAATTCTCGGTTTTGTTTATGCCTAGTCACACACCACTCGGTGGTTTGTGAGGGGAGTATTGTTAAGATGTTATGGTCCCAACCCAAAAAAAGACAATGACGCGACGCAGCACTTACGTACTTACCATCGAACAACCATTCGGGTCTTTGAACCAAACTGGAGACTGTTCTGTTCCCTCTATCATCATTCTAAACGAGTTTAAATAAATTGATAAATGTTTCACTGGATATAAAATGGAAAAAGTGTTAATGTGACATGAGTGAAGCAAGACTGCCAAGTGTATTTTCTCTTCGGATTTTCGTCAAGCGTGTTCATGCACATACATGACAAACACAAAGTGATTCTCATGCAGCAGACATTGACAAAAAGAGCGAATTTATAAACATATTTACTTGCTACCAAGGCTCCTTAAAGTCCCTCGTCGACACACAGTAGGGCGCGAGCTCAGTTAACATGAAGCTTATTTCCGTGTGGCTTAATCCGATCAAATTTTAATATATTGAAATTTACAATTATCAGATTTTGATATAGCTATTGAAATACATTTTAGATGGTAACATTTTCAAATCTACGATATTAATATCGGTGTCCTGTTGTTTTCTTTCTGAATTTTTTGATGGATGTTTTAGTTTCGTCATGCATATCTCCCTGCCTGGGTCACGTGATAGTACAAAGAGAATACCAAACTGCTGGGACTAAATAACTTGATGTAAATGCAAGAATCGCATGTAACATTTATCAGCAGGGTGGAGCAGACAGCTAGCGGTGCAAAAACAGAAAAGAAAATCTGACAGTACGATGAACTACATGCTAAAGTCAATTCTTAAAAATAATCTGAATAGTTTAAACAATATGTTACAGTAAAGCCTCTGGAACGGGTGGTCAGTGTCGAGCAACCTGCAGGACGGCAAAATGCTAAGTCTGCTAAAACGAAACAGCCTGACTGACAGTTAGCTGCCAAAACAGGTGGCTGCACACTGGACAAGATACAGCTGTACAGCGACAGGGAGCTGAGCCTGATATAAAGGCCGAGTGGGTGCTGCGGGGGGTACTCACATCACTGAGGCATTATGGGAAATAAAAACATTGTCAGCCGTGGCAATACTGTCAGTTTCTGTTGTTCTAAGAAGCGCTAATTTTACAGCTGAACACATTTTGCAGCGATTGCTTCACCCCCTTCATACCTTAAAAGTCCGGCTGCGATAGGCCTATAGGCCTGTGTTACGTTATGATAAGTTTGATATGCGCGGTCATCATGCAGTGGGATAGAGGGAATAACGTGAACCAGTAATATACTCAGACGATTTGTTTAAAAATGTTCGAGTTACAATGCAATTATGATCTTATTAAACAACTCGTCAGTTTAAACCCATTGCAGTGACACTTATAAAGCGGGTGCTTTATTTTCGTTATTGCTGAAGTTTCCAGGTAAGTTCACGATAGCGCGTGCCTTCTGTGAGGCTACGTAATCACCACAGCATCACGAGATAACGCAGAAGACAAGACAATAATCAGATAACTCTTAAAATGTGTAAAATATTTCCCAGTAACCTATGCCGTAATAATACTGAGAAGTTAGTATTACACTGCCTTAGTTCCCGTTCTCAATGAATGGTGCACCTCTCATGTCACTATAGCAACGGATTAATGTCGAAATACATCCAATTTCCAGTGAAAACGCCCCCATTGTCATATTAGCTATTTTTAGATCAGTCCTGTCACTGGTTATTATATGCGGGGTACTTTCACAGCTAAGAATAAAGTTTATAAAGTGATCATTGTATTAATGATTTATGAACCAGATTACAGGAGAACGCATAAGACCGAGGAAGCGGCATTCACTGAGACCGACAGTCCTGTAGGTGAAGCCAGAGTCTGATAAATGGCGTCGCTCTCACGGCCACGCTGACTCGCCATACCAGTGCTACAACTAAACCTAATCTTTTTCCATTGGAAACTGTGCCGGCTTATCCCTGAGGTGGTCAATGATATCCCATTAGAAAGTGACGTACCTGTCATTTACGCATGGGGGCACTTATACTTTTAATAGGTCCATTGACTGAGCTTTGACAGTAGCCCGACAATCCGAAAATTACTAAAACTGAAAATGGGTTGAATACCTCCTCTGAACACTCTCTTATATAGAATACAAATATTGCATATCAGGCCCCCTAAAAGTTTACGTTTATCTGTATATGCTTTTAATTTTATATAAGGCTATTTAACGATATACTTGAGGTATTACGGCGGACATAAATATTTAGAGTCCAGTCTATTTCAGGCTGTATCTATCGTTCCTAGGATTTGAACATATAATTTACTGTGTACGGCTAATATGCTTGAGATATTAAAAGTACCCAATTATGATTATGGATTAACGCCGAAGTACAAAAAACGTATTATTGTTTATTATATGTGTAGTCTGAAGTCAAACATGTTTGAAAAACTTGTTAAGAAGGCGACTTTTTTGTGGTCATAAAAGTCACCGGGAATAGAAATATAGGCAGGGGATAAAGTGGACCAGTACTCACCAGTACGCAGTACCAACACGTCTTTCTTTTAATCAAAGTACCGGGAACGTTTTCTGCCCCTCCCGTAATCTACCAGATAACAAGGGGACCACTGGCACCTGTTTTTCCCCACTACAAGCACTGACATTAGGCGAAATTAAAACTCGTGCATACGTTGCAGGTCTCGTTATAAAAACGAATTACATATTTATATAGGCCTATTTTAACTACATCAAATTACCATACTGCTTCCGGCAATAGGACTTAGGCCTTAGGCCATATATGCGTAATATTAGTATAGAGCGTGTACTGTCGTAGTGTTAAGTAGAAATGTTAATAGTGAATGTCAGTATAGAGCGTGTACTCGTTGTTCATTTATGGCGCTTAAATCAAAATGATACACAATGCATAGACGTTACTGAAAACACCGGAAAGCGGAGAAAAGTTGTCTTCATATTTGACAGGTATTACTGACACAGACCACGCTGTGTCTGAGAAACAGAGAACTTACAGTGTAGCGCCAAATAGTCCATAATGCGCTACCTGAGACAGACGAAGGTGTCCTCTCATTACTCACACTAAGGGCGAGCCCAGGTTATCCTGTACCCACCTGTCATAGCGGTTAAAAGCGTAAGGTCGCTTGAAATAAAAAGCGCAAATGAAAAATAACAAGATGTTGCTCATAACAGTAACAACAGCAAATATCAATAGGCTTATTATTATTATTATTATTATTATTATTATTATTATTATTATTATTATAGCTACGCTGCTTGCACCCCTAACAATAATAACAACAACAACAGAAGAATATGAAGAACAATAAAGAAGAATTGTGGCCGGGTTCTTTAATCCTGGATGATGACCTGATAGGTATTGGAACTCTTTCATCTCTGTTATGATGAAGAATTCACCAAGAACCTTCTGGGCTGTAAGTAAATGAACACTTATCGAAAGATGGCACAAAAAACATCGATCTATAACTTGGTACACTAAAAACTGCGTTAAAAAATATACCTTTGATTAGAGCCCTATAATATGCACGGAATACGTGAAATCCGTCCGCATTTTCGCCGTTCAGTAACAATAACAGTACAAGGAGGAGATCGATAATGTAACGTAGGAGAAGAGTCAGTCTCCTTTAATAACTGTGATGTGCCGACAGAATGCCTAACACGGAAAATTTGTCTGCATAACTATGCTGGTTGAAATTATTCTTTACTATTGTCGCCTACTGGGTACCGAAGCGTCCTATTATTGGCGTGGTACTCACATTTTTAATAGATTCTTTAATATGCCTATTAGTAAATGGCTTGTTATAGGCCTACAACTTAAGGAAATTTGTTAACAATGGACAGAAAAGGAACGGTGGTTTAAATGCATGCAAAGTCACAAAGAAAAATGCAGATAAAAATACAGTTGTACACATTTACATGACTGAGCTGACTAGAGTCGACTTATTGAGGACAAATTTTAAAACCCATCCTAATGGTCCCGTGTTTTTGTTGTGTATTAAGTATATATATATATATATATATAT
>JAAGVU020000078.1:11929145-11981294 GCA_011763525.2 Mormyrus iriodes | reverse complement strand
CTAATGGTCCCGTGTTTTTTTTGTGTATAAAATATATATATATATATATATATATATATATATATATATATTAAATATGTATTAAGCAACTTCATATAGCAATATCACGTATTTATCTCGTACATAATCAGTCAACCACTCAAAAGAAAAAAGGGAAAATATTGTCTAGCAATAGCACTATGAAGTATGTATCATTTTATAACGCCACAACGTGCACTGACAGGTTAGAGAACTAGGACTTTCAACAGGCGGCAGTATTGAGTTTCCCTGGGGAGGGATGCAGCTTTTTCATTTGACAGTGGGCACGATAACAAAGTAGACATATTTAACTTTGTTATTTTAGCTTAGATATCAAGTTAAATAATTCATGTGTAATGGCATACAATGAAAGTATATTTATATCTGCGAACTGTGCAGAACAGGGTATGATCGTTAAAACTGTAATAGAAGAATTGTATTCAATTGTAAGGATTTTTACTTATAGCTCACTTAATGGGACTTTCGTATGTTGTTTTAACAAGATGCAAATAAGTAATGAATAGAAAATGCATAAACCCACACGACTTACCGAAGTTGGTCGCTCATTGGAGCTGCTAGCAGGTTTATAATATACGGCATATTTGCTGAACTGGTATAGTATTTTAAGGGGGCATTTGAATGATTCGCCCGTGTCATTTCCACTGAGCATAATCCTGATGAGTCTCTGCGTTGGTATTATTGCCATCTGAGTTATTCATGATGGAAGTCTAGACAGAGACAAAACGAAATCACTGAAGAGAAACTTAGGGGGAATACAATCCCAGGGGACCCGAGCCTCAATAGATAGCAGTTCTTCCCGACCTTGGTCGCTTTATTGAATATTGATCAGTCTCATCTAAACAATTGTTCGGAAATGTCGCCTTCATCCCTAACAGAGTGACTCTTGATAAGTAAATGCAGGCGACGCGTCCAAACGGCATTTGTTCGTTTAATTTTACTGGGGGGACACAGGGAAACTCTCCGAAAAGGCATACATCCAAGCCTTATTTACACAGAATAAGTCATTTTCTACGGCGCACTTATATCTATAGGCCTATATACGTGATATTTTCACTGGATCTTAAACATTTTCTCCAGTCGGACATAAAACTACAATACCGACTCACAATAGACAGGCCTAACTCCGCAACTTTAACCCTGAAAGACGCAGATTAACACAGAAACATGAAAACGGAAATTCGCTCTTTCAACTTCAGGGGCGTTACTTGTGTTGTGCCGCAACCTGTCCGGTTGAACCACAAACACACGGGAGAGATTCCTACGTCATGATACGGAAAAATAATCCGGCCAGTTTATAAACAGCCTGCCGTTGAATTCAAATTCTTACGACCTTTGCAATAATATTTTAATCTTCTCTGTAAGTGAAAGTAAAGCGTAGATGTGCCATTAAAACAACGGCTTTTATTTTGTCAATGGATTGCACCCACAGCTTAAAGACAAGCCCAAAACTTGGTTAGTAGACCATAACACAGAACCAGGGGCGGAGAAATTCGCAGAAAGTGTACCGTTGACGTTATTGTTGTTTTCGTTGGTATTTTTGGATGTATACGTGCTTTACATTGCGCCTTAAAGAGCGATAAATACGTAAATCAATTAAATATATGAAAATCAATATATAGGCCTACTGAATATATAAAATCAGTTCACGAAACATAATAGTGAAAAGTCAGACAGTAACAAACAATTTCACCGAGAAAATGATGATGAAATTTAAATCTGAAGTAGATCTTTGAAAGTATAAGCAAAATTATAAGAATTAGTAAATGGAACTTTTGAATGGTAAGGGACAGTGTGCCATATTATAAATCCACCAAGTACAAGAACATAAAATAAATTTCCTGAGATAATGTGACTGTTTTTCTCTAAATTTATAAATGTGTGACTGTTTATTGTGCTTAATTTTGCATGCGTTTTATTGACTTAAAAGGTTATCTTGTCTAACTTTGCATGCAAAATACTACACGTGCATGGGCATCCAAAACGTGCGACAACTGCGACTTGTGCCACTTGCAAAACACAAAACACTGACATTGGCTCGTCCAGTGCAAGGGTGCGTGGTAAATTATGTTCTTTAAAAATATAATGTCAGCGAGAGATGCGACGGCAGGCGGCGTAATGATTAAGGAGTGAATCTAAGAGTCCCACGTTAAAGCTCGAAGCCAGTTACCCCATTACATTCAGAGAAGAATATGTTTGTCTAAATGTATGTCTGCTTCATGTAAAATTGTAAGCGAAACTGTATTGTATAGTCACTGAACGAAATATTGTTAAAAACCAACTCGTTGTTATTTGACATGGAAATCAATTATTTCGACCACTAATATCTATTAGCTAAAACCCCCAGATGTGAATTATAATCATCCCTGTGTCAACTGTTTCACTCGGAAGAAATATCGACAAAGTCCACGACATGAAGTGAACCTGTCCGGCGTATAACTGTCATGTCTGTGCCAGTTTCCATGGCCAGAAGAAACTGTGAAAACGTGGTTAACAGGTGTTAAAAGATCCTGAAAACTAGAGTGGAAATAGTGTGAAAAGTGAAGTGAAAACTGTTACCCTGTCTCCCATAGAGGCGACGTCAGTTCGAAATCCACAGATGTGGTGCATCACTGATTTAATTAGACCTACATAGTATAATAAATAATGAACAATACTGGAAGGACTCAAACTTAAATAACTATTTGACTTATATTTTACACACAACCACTCATATACCTAAATTGTGAAATTAAGTTTATACCGATTATTTCTCCACCTTCACAATTAAACGAGTCTAAGCAATCAAAGGATTCTTTCATTTTTTGCCCTTCATGATTGAAAATTTAATGAGTTTTTTTAAACTATATATATATATTTTTTTTTTTAAATAACAGAGGCTGACGCGCTACATTATACAGAAAACAGAAGCTACACCGAATCTAAACCAGGTTCATGTAGTGCAGCTGCTTAATTATGTATTATTTAGGAGGTGATAGACTACATCTGAGCGTCAGGGGATCTTAAGTACAGGAGAACTTTTCAATTATTTTCCATGAAAAAGATGGTCTGTGAAGCGCATCACAAATCAACGCATTTTTCAAACTTGTTCTTACAACGTGGCGATTATCCCTGATTCGTCTAATTTCCCCTTTTTGTAACTAAATATAATTCCGCCTTAAATTAATCTGAAAACAACAATGGTTTAATTCATTGCCTTGAATTTATCACTGCAGAAATTTAGCAATAATCTCTTCAAATAATATATTATCGTTAACAGCAATCTGAGATGCGCATTAAAATATTTTTATCAGTTAGTATTTTTTTTCCAGGACCTTAATTTATCACCTGTTTCTAATTGCAAAAAAACACGCTTATGAAATACACTAACTGTTTATTTATAAAGAAATGATTTCCCATGATTACGGAGGCTATCTATATTTCACGCTGTATATTACATTTTGACACCCACTTTGCTATTAAGTTTCATCAAGTAATAATCTTTTAAAGAGAAACTGCCCTTTGATGCATAATTAGCAGTACAAGCATGTTGTCTTTTATTTGACAAGTGATTGACCAGCATGCGTCGGGATGTCATTTTTAAAATGAAATATGCGATTGACGGAGATTCCAAGTTAAATCCGAGCCTCCGTGACCGCGGTAAAGCTCGCGCCGGCATTTTACGCCAGGGAACTTTTTACCAGGGAACTTTCCAACTAGTGCAAATTAATTGAAATACCGTATTTTAGGTCTGACCCTTTTTCATACCGAAATTAAAGAAATGTAATGGTAAAAGTTAATCGCAGGTTGAACACAGGAATAAGTAATGTTCCGAAATATCTGTAAAGGAATAAATCTCTTAATTAGGTTAAATGTGCTCAAGCAACAATAATATACTGTAACACTCATGTTTGAGTGTGCCATCCCAATCAAATCGATGATCAATCAATTGTAAATACCTAAGAGAAAACATGCAATCTCGTTGGACTGGCAAAAATGTACGGATTAACAGCATGATGCGTAAATCATTGGTTGGTTAAATTTAAAGAAAGTCCGAGCAAACAAAATCCTCATAAACGTTAAACTGCACAAGTAGTCCTCAAAACAAAAATGTTTTTGAGCCGGTGGTGGGCAGTGAACACCAGGATTCAAGTGTGTCAACTTGGGGAATAATACGCTCATTAGGGTCTGAGAGAAAGAAAGCCGACCGCACGATGCTCCGCCAACTTTCTCGATAAAACAGTGACTAATCCATTTAGAATGTCTACAGACGTCTGCACGTGACGACTGTGCCAAGAAAATAAAGGTGCATTGAGTAGCATGGCTGAGAGGTAATGCGGGCTATCAGTTATGGAAACATATAATATATAATAAGCCTTACTCTTTCTTGTAAAATATATCTGAAAAATATCTGAAAACCTCATTGACGTTGGCTGAAATTTCTTTTTTCAATTAAAGCAAGCACACACTGTTCAAGGAAGTGTGCAGGTGGGGGTAGGATACATAAAAAAAACGGTCTTAACTTGGCCAGCCTTAACTTACTCCACTTTCACACCTGGTTCTGAGAATGCAACCAATGGACAAAAGGTCGAAAACATATTTCTGCTCGCAGACAATGCGGCGAAAGTGGTTGGCATGGAACACACGTGACTAGTTCGATTTTGGATTGTTCTCAATTTTGCAGTCAAAATTACCGTAATTTTTCTCTGTCTTTCTCTGTCTACTCAATGCTTAGACAAAATTGCTTGTCTTCCGTGCATTACCGAAAGGTAATATAAAGCAAAATTAAGACACATATTATTGTTTTATAAATATACATACATTTCATACAGCTTTTTGCAGTTACGGGCTAGTTATAGAGCATTAAAACCGCCTGAAATACCGTATTTAGCAAAATTCTTCCACCAAAAAAGTCCAATCGTGCTCTTAAAAGTATATAGCTTACTAACCCAAAGAATATGTGTTTGTGCAACTCTGATAATAAGTCTAATAAGACTTCGTATACAAAGATTACTCATCAAAAATAATAATATAGTCTAGATCACAGAGGCTTATAAATTTGCACTTTGTTAAATGATATTTGTCACAACCAACTTTATAATTTTATTTATTATTTCCTGTATTCATGTATTATGTTTTGTATATTCATATGTATGAAAAAGATATTTAAAAATAAGCTTTATAGTTCGTCCGCTATTCACTATGACCAAAGCAAAATAATACTGCTGCACTGAACGCAACATAGCAAGATAATTAAAGAGTGTCGCTATACAAATGTGCTTTAGGTGGTTTTAAGTGTCAAAATTCTTTTATTGATTATCCCGGGATAATCTTAGGGCTATATTTATTAACGTATACTCAACTATTTGTCCAATGTGAAACAGTAGCGTCGTTACAGGAAGACTATGGCATTAAATATACCCTTAATTCAGCATTTTTGCCTTCTGTGGTGTCTTCTGACGTGCTTTAAAATACGCGAATGTAACATTAGGCTTTAGGCTATATGCAACATACTTTATTGTTATGCAGAATACTGGAAAAAATGTTTGTGTGTTTGTTTTAAATTAGCCTAAACTGTTTTCAGCTCTATTGTCTTGGGCCACGGTACCCTAACAAAACAATTTAAAAGTCAGATAAATGGCCAAATTCTCTTTGGACTGAAAATAAAGCCGTTTAACTAAACGGGGTGACCAAAGGCTGGGGCGTATTAAATTAGCCCTGTTTTATCTGTGGACCCTTAACTGGCTGCGCGGTTTACAACAGCGTGTTAAACAGTACTGCAAAAAGCTCGATTAGAGGTTCTATAGCACAATCCCGCTTTTGAGAAAAGCGCCATTCAGATGGGATTTATCTCCGCCAGGACGATCAGTAGGATTAAAGAGTAATTAAAACCAATAAATGATCTTCTCCTCGCATTCTTCAAAGCGTCCACTCTGGCGAGGAGAAGGCCGGCGTGCCTCATTTGCATCTTCAAAGTAAATGCGAATAAACAAAGGCCCAGGTTAAGGCGTTGGAAATCGATACTGTCATTATTAACATTGCATTAAAAGATTAGGGAACAAAATATTTTAAAGCAGCGATTCTTGGCCCTTTGAACGCAATCAGGGGATTTAATTTTACTGTAAAGTTTACCATATTAACAGGATTAAAGTCTAAAGAATTGTAACAAAATGTATGTCATTTAAGCACAAAACGGTTAGTCGTTTCTCCAAAGGCAATGTAAAGAAAATTTTGCAGATATGTCCTGTATTCCCGTGTGCGGAAACGAGTAATTAATTCTATATATTTCAAAATAGGCTTTTATCCCAAAATTTTCAGTTTAGATTTTCTAGATTACTTGGGGATAATCAAAAAAGGGTGCGCTACACGATGACGCATAGACTACCTTTTTAATTACAAGCAAATTATTTTGGGGGATGCGCGCATGTGTTCAACGTCGTTATGGGACAAAAGCGGAAGCGATAGATGACCTTTATTCCCGTTTGTATAGTCTCAGTGTAGGTCTTCATTTTTTCAAAGGCCTACAGGAAGCTGGCAGATTTCGAATGACCCCTGCATTGTAATAAAGCAGATATTACCACTATTCATTGGGCCGCATCCGTGTGGGGACCTCAGCTCTCTGATCTGTGAGCTGGCGAGAGGCGCTCCGTTCATTCACAAATCCTCTTCAGAGCGTAACCTTTTATTCGTGGAAACTCCTAAAACTAAAGCTGTATGAAGACCCGGACATCTTTTAAAGAGTGTCTGCGTATCAAAAGCACAGAAATTCACGATTCCTTTTAAATCTCCGTAGTAAAATTTCTGCCAAACAAAGGTAGGCGACCTCGGCACTTTAACGTTAACATAGGCCTATACGTGAACAGAAGCAAGGAACAGATATGAAACTCGCTGTATGTGAATAAAGGTGCACCTAAGAGAAACACAATGCCAGTTTCCTCGTATACTAGGCAATATATAAGACAAATAGCAGCATTCACTTGATTTTAACGAACAAAAGATCGATATTTCAATCTTCTTTATTTTGTTAATCATGTAGAAAAGCAATGCAACAATTAAGATAATTATATGATGTTATATAATGCACGTTATATATCATCACGGAGACAAGTGCCAAGCGGGATTAGTGCTTAAAGACACAAGAATGTCAGTTTGTGATAGTAATTGTGACTAAGCAAGCACAGCAGAGCAATGTCGAAGTGTCTTGCGGGGGATCGTGTAAATCAGAATTAGAGCACTGAGAGAAGTCGGGAGGAGGCACCACACAAGCACTAGGCCTGGATACTAGCCAACCTTAAAAACCTAGAGTGAATGGTTTCATTTGTTGGCGGGAACTACTGTCATCGTGTGCATTCGCGTCGAACTAAACATATTTCACCGCGTCTGACAGCATCAAACATTGACTAAAATGTGTAAGCATATTACGCAATTAACGCCGAATGTTTAATGGGATGAAAATATATGTGCCATATCCATCATATTTACACAACGCACATTTGGCTATTTTAATTTAATTTTGTTGTGCTTCATTGTTATACAACCTATTGGGAGTGCTAGACCGTAATGAGTTAAAACATGTTAACTCATATAAAACACCAGATGGAAAGAGGTATATATTAAAGAAATTAGCAAAATGTATTTGTAATCAGCATCGGTATTGTTATACGCGTTACTTGCAATCGCGTATATTTCATTTTGTTAGTGGATTGTTAGTCACCAAACGCGTGAAATGTTAACCTATAGAAATGTTTGGAATTAACATATTTTTAAATACTCATCCCGTCCAGGTAGTACCCCTCCCTTGTGCCCTGTGCTAACTGGGTTTGGCTCAGGCCCCCTGTCACCCTGGCCAGGATAAGTGGTTAGAAGATGATTTGATGGATATTTTTTTTTTTCAGAAATTCTTAACTCTTTAACATTAATAGATACTAATACACGTACTTCGTAGGATGGTTACATTTCTTAAACTGCACTTTCGACTGTAGTGCCTTGGTGAATGCCTATGTAATCTTTAGTTTGTACCATCCTGTCCGTAACTGATAGGTTTAATGTGCTTTTATTAAAAGGTGGGTACCTCTCTTTAGGTTACCGGAAACACTGCAACATGTAACGATTTATTTCATTAAAAGCAAAATAAAAAAAATATCTACACTGGCCTTTGAAAATCAATTAATGACTGTCTGACTTATCGGAGACTAAGGGCTTATAGGGTGTAAATCCCTAGGAATTTGGAGAAATTAAAAGTCCTTCAGGGGAAAATATCCAGTTTCCTTTGTCAGCACCATGAGGGTGCACTGGCAGGTGTACGTTCTCCGTCACTATAATTTGTTTTGTCTGAAGGGATTAAAGTTTTCGTTTATTGATCTTGACACTGATAGATGTTGACCAAACCGACTCGGTAACCGACTGACCAGTTGTGTAGAAGGCCTATCCTTTAATGTAGCCCACTCAAGACATATCAGGTTATCCACAGTATTTGGCTAAAGTTTTGTTTGTTTGTTCCAGGTTTAGGATATACTGGCATCAGTCACCTGGAGAAAAAAGTTTTGCTTTATGGAGACAAAGTTAATTTCCTCCAAAGGTCGCAATAATTAAGAAAGTGTTTGACTGCGATGCTGCCACGCCACTGGTTTTGAATGGTGCACTAATCAAATCTAACAAGTCTGTGATGTTTATAACAAGCAGCCATTTTGCTAGCAGGTCTACGGAAAAATATCGAGGAATTATAGTTATTCCGAAAGGGAAACTTCAATACCAGACCTGAAATCAAACTGAGAGAATGAAAAATTCCAGTTATATTTTTAAATTTAATTTCACCGCATTTTATGAAAGGCCAGTGAATTTTAATACGATATGACTAGAATATAACTGACGGAGAGATAGGGGAGCAGCGAATGCAAACTACGTCAAATATTTATACTGTATGAACGTAAAAACGTGTATAATATGTACTCATCAAAATCTGGTATGTGTAGATCAGGCAAAGGCAGACGCACATAAGAATAATTACATCGGCTACCTTCCAAACATACAAACTGATGATCCTTGTTATTCGGCAAAATGCAAACTTTGTTTCAGAAGGGGCGATTACAAATACCAAAATATTATTCGCTATATAAATTCATAAATACCAAATTAAGAATAGAATGGTATTTCCTCACCTTCTGCTTTCAGGTGGGCAGTTCTAAACTAACTTGTTAAATAAATTTTGCAGTAATTTAAATAAACGTCATCATAAACTTGAAAAACGATTACATAAATTTGTTTAAGAAAGTGTAAACATCGATTATTTGTAATTATTTTATTATTGTCCATAGATAGCAAATTCGACAATTAGATTTAAAGTAACAATTGATTTAAATAAAAACCAAATAACTTGAGGAATGTCTCGCATGCATGTGTAATGAGTTAGACTATCACACATAATATTTATAATTCATAGTTCGGTTAGCAGTAACATCGTCACCTGCTCACAAGTAATAACCATTTATCAGTATTATAAGGTCATTAACAGAATTAGTAGCATTAATAACTGTTATTCACATTCAGTAATAACCGTTGGTGTATATATGGTTTATGACTATTGTTGGTATTAATATATAAGACTTACGTCGATACTACCGATCCGAGATTTCGCCTGAGACGAAGAAGGCTTATAAACATTTTTCTAACAGAATTAAGCTCATTTGCTTTTTGCCCACTGTACCGATCAAAACACAGAGGATCTCGGCAGGTAAAAAAGATATCGAGGCCTAGTTATTACCTTTATTAGGTCCGATTTTTTGCCTCATCAGCTCGGGACTAGATTGGGGCTGCAGACTTTGCAAAGGGTTCCAGTTTGCGACGCGAAGCCACCATCAACATCAGCTTAATGATGATTAGAAAACCTTGCATGTTTGTATGTAAGGAAGGTCTTTTTTCTTATATGTAACTAGCAGCCTAATTAATGGCTGAATTTCAGCCCAAGAAATAATTTTCAACAATTGCATTAATTTATTACGTTACTGACTTTTTTATTTCACAATGTTAAAAATGAACCGCTTGGTTAAGGTGATTTCAAACAAAATTACAAGTACTAGGAATACAATCATTATTTTCATTATACCTGTAAAAGGAATGGAATAGTTCATTTATTTGCCCACTTAGCTTTCTTTTATTAATTTAAACCTGAGTCGCTGCCTTTACGTCAAGCAAAATTCAACCCGCCGCTGGACGTTATCAATTGAAATCACCCCATGACAGGTCATAGCCTTTTAAATAGACGGACCGGGAATTGTATAGCGTAACGGTCTATAACATTACTACTTTTCAGCCGCTTGTCATACATTGAATTTTTGAAGACATTATATTTTTGGAAGCATGACCTCCTGCTTTGGCTAATACGAAACAAGTGACAGTCCGCGTGCATCTAGTGTGAGTTCAAATGAAACTGATATATGGAAAACCGCCGTTATCCGTCACTGTAGCCTAGTAATATGCAACATCACCACAAAATTTTGCGCGGAGCCAGAATCTGAGTCTGGCAGGTGTATTAACCCATAAAACTGCAGTCATCAGTTGGCCAAAAAGAATATTTCTGAAAGTCAACTCATGCTATGTAGGGGAGATGCAAAAAGCATTTAATAAATCTCTCGAAAAATAACTTCTGACGGTAAGACGTCTTCTGATACCGTGTGCATAATGCCCCTTCGAGCGATTTAAAATCGTGCCACTAATTAGCTGACGCATTTCTCTGTTTGTTGCAGAGAGGTAAAATATTACCCCGAAGTCTGGATCGTCTTTGGTGCTACGTGGAATGTACATCATTTAGTTTTTTTTTATAGCGCTACTCGCATCTTGTCTACGGTGACTTCGCAATTCCTATCGGCGTCAGGCAAGCATTCCGCCTGCACTTGGAATGACTTTCAGCGGTCAATTAAGGAGACGATGGAGAAGGTACGGTCGAATGAATCTGAATTTGCTTATCTGACAAAAGCTCAATCCAGAACTCACGCCTTTGGAGGCAACCTTGCGTGGTTATTGAATTAGACAGCGAGCTACTTGCGCAGACTAGTTGATGCCCCAAGATGATCCACACCGGTCAATGTGTTTGGTGTTTGATGAAATCAAACGTTAACTGTTCTGTTTACGTTAAAGTAGCCCCATCCAGTCTATATCAAAACCGTCAAAGAAGATCAGTCCTTGTTTTGTTTCCTAGCCAGTCTCGTAGCGTGTTGGCGTCCTCCACCTTCAAGTCACCATTTTTCAGCCCATGGCTGTTGAATGTGTTCCTCTCCGTGTGCTTGTAATCGGACTTACAGCACGGCCTGTCAGCCTGACAAACGCTGCAGTTCAAAATAAGTTTTGTAGAAACCCGAGTGTGTACAAAAAAACAGCTTAATATTCTTAAACCCCCTCCCTCCGGATGATGTCAACATCAAAATAACCGACGAATAATCGGAGAAGTAAGGTATTCCTATTTTTATTTTTTATCAGTAATAATTTCTGAAAACAACCCCTCGAAGTAAATACTCGAATCGTGTATGGCAGGTATTTGTAGCCAAGAATATTGGTTGCATACTTATTTTCTCGTCGTGGTTTTGGAAGCGCACTATGACTTTAAAAAATTGGGGTGGTGGGGAGGGAAGAGGAGTAGTAAAGGCGAGGTTGAGTGCTGTCACTTACTTCAGAGTCACAGAAGCACGTGGTACATTTTCCCTCATTCTATTGGTCACAGGCACGTGTCTAGGTTATCGGACTGCGACGTCACCCGGGGGACTCGTATTAAAAATAAGAACAAAAATCCGGAGTGAAAGTATTTCAGAATCAGTTAGCGCATCTTTATTTATCTGTAGTGAAATAATTGAAGCAGCCCTACCGGACCAACTCAGCAAAAAGGATCTCAACAATTCAGCTCCCCAAATGATATTTATTAAGCAAAGATATAAAGGACAGATCCGTTTGGAATTATAGAAAAAAAACTATGACTTTTCTTTGTCTGCAGAAAAAGAAAGGGGTTCTTTGTGTTTAAAATAAATGTCGCATATTTAAGGATTTTTTTGTAAATTAATTCGAATTAACTGAATAACAGTTGCGAGTTGGGGGACGGCAGAAGCTCCGTGAAGCTGGAATTTATCTACTTCTGTGTGGAGTGAGAAAGTGAGAAAGGGGTTAAAGTACGAATATTGGGAACAGATCAGAATGGAAGAAAATGATCATAGCAACAGAGAAGCGGAGCGTCAGGAATCAAGTGACGAGTCAAACAGAGCGATTATTCCGCTTTTGCAAGCGCCGGGAAACCCCCTTCCACACCGAATTACGAACTTTTTTATCGATAATATTTTACGACCGGACTTCGGCCGCAGAAAAGAGGGAATCTTTAACAGAGAGGACAGGAACCTCGGTGGCAGAGAGAATCGTAGTCTTTCGGTCGCTGGAACGGGGCAGGTAGGAGGGACGGTGGCGGAGGAGGGAACCTCCAGCCCTTCAGTCAACGGGACCAAGAAACCCGAAATTGCCCGCGACCACCGTATGAAATCCCGCGGAGAAAGTGGTGACCAGTGCCTAAGCTCCGATTCGGATAGTTCGCAAGCCAGCTGTACGCCTTCGTCCCAGCCTATGCTCTGGCCAGCGTGGGTGTATTGTACCAGATATTCGGACAGGCCTTCGTCAGGTAAGAAATATTTCGATCATTAAATTAATTATATTAAGGTTAAAACATTAAATGTACATTTATGTTATATTATTTAAACAAAAGCAATGTAGAGATTTATATGCTATAACACCGGAGATTCCCCACGACAGGAAAAAATACGTCGTTTATCGGTAAACTTGGAACTTTTAAATTAATAAATACAAATCTGTTTAAAGCACTAGTCGGTAGTCAGCCGAATAAATAACGTAGGGATCAGTGAACGGTCAAGCGCAGTCAAAAATAACGAAAACACGGCTCTTAAAAACTAAGAACAAGTCCCTATTTTAGTTTTAGGAATCGATCTAATTATTATTATTATTATTTTAATAACAGCCTACTTAAGTACTAAATAACACTGACAAACATTTTCCCATAATATTTCATGCATATAGCATGTAAAATTATGTAGTTCTTATTTAAAATGTATGTAACTAAAAAGTAAATAATTAAATTGGTTTCTTATTGCGTATTTTATCTCCGTAAAATAAAAATAGCATCTGACACAAATAGGTTTGTCAATAATAATAACAATAATAATAATAACGACAATAATAATAACAACGATAATAATAATAATAATAATAATAATAATAATAATAATAGTAATAATAGTAATAATAATAGTAATAATGGCCTGGTTTAAAAATAGAAAAATAAAAATCTTACGTATTGCGCCTTTATGTCAGCTGATTATTTAAAACATTATTTAAAGCATATTAGAAGTACAATAGACAAATACAATTATTTTTAATAATCATATACATATTTGGATCTGTGGGCTTAACAACTGAAATTACATTTAATATATTCAATTTGAAGATTATAAGTAAGAAACTAAGGAAATTGGAATATATATTTTTTCAAATTTGAATTAAGAATAACATGAAAACTTTCTATGACACGTTCCTAGGCTTATTACAGATATATTTTGGAAATTTATGGCGAGCACGCTGTTAAAGGCGAAATCGTTTACTATTATTATTATTATTATTATTATTATTATTATTATTAAAACGTATTTTAGGTTGTCCATTAAATTGTAGAATCTTCGCCATTGTTCTGTAGGATTCTTTGTTCATATTTAATTAGCATATTTTTTGTCAACGGAGTAGACCTTGTAAATGGATTTCCGTATAAAATTAGACTGAAGATATAGGCGCGTATTGTGTGCTTTCAGATTAGGTTGCTTTTTCATACTTCATCATCCTTCAGTTTAAACAAATTAATCTGCCTACAAAAATCGCGATGGTCTCACAGCAAAATCTAACTACATATTTAATATTTAGAACGAATATTTTATACTTCATATTTTAACATAACGTTTTTAAATAAAAATTGTAACTATTCTGTAATTTTAAATAGGCCTGCTTTACAATACAACAATATCTTAATCTCAGTCTTATATTGATATATTGAGTCTGACTATTCAAGTTATACCTTAGTGACGTAATAACTTTAGTTACATTCAAACATTTATAGTTGTGTCTGTAGGCCTATTTGATGACTGAAAAAGGAAAAAAACGTGTCAACGTCATTTCTTTGATTAATTGACTGCCGTCCTTATTACATTTAAAGTGATAAAGAACGTGATTGCTTATATTCGAATTATTACTGTTTTACGTTTACTTTTCAAAGAGTTCCTGCTCAACAAAGAACCGCCAAATAGGTTTCACGTTCAGAATTACATCTCGGTCTGCCAGAGTAGCTTGCAGTTTTGACAAAAATCCGGCAATGTTTTCAATTACGTAGGCCTGATCAATAGCAGTTACTTTTTTCAGGGAACTGGTGAGATATATATTCTACTTTGGGTATTTGTATATTTAACAATGAACAGAAACAATATTATTAATAATGAATAATTTAATAGGCTAATAGTTAAACTTTTAAAGTTAATCTGCCATATAAACGGTATGTGTGAAAAGATATTTCATGCATGCATGTCTGTATGCGTTTTATGTAGTTTTAAGTACGTGGAAAAACTTGCTTATGAATTTAGTTCCTATGGTTACAGAGACGAGGAGAAAGGGGTGCCTCACCCTCACCCATCACCCCCCCCCCCCCGACGCACAACCGCCCGCCGGGTCTACATACAAACACACATGTCCCCACCCCCACCGAAACCTGTACCGCCCATACAAATATAATTCGATTTCAAAATGGCAGAATGTTAAAAGTGTACTGTACACAGGCCTCAGTATATTCGGATATATTCTGCATCGTTTCATTAGGCCTATAATTGTCCTCATTAATTCACAGTGTCGCCTTCGCCCCATGAAAGCGAATGGCCTATTTAAAATAATATACTGTCGTGCGTTAAAGGAATGAGGATATGAAGAACATTGTTTATATATTACTGTTATAGGTTGATATCACTATACGGCATGGTCTCCTGATGTTATAGCATCGAGCTGTACTCAATTCAGAGAGAATTTAACGGAAAGTTCCAGTACGCCCTGTAGAATCTAATCTAGGCCTAATATTTATTGTGTTGTGCACCCTAGGACCGAGGTCTCGTAAACCAAAGAAGAAATCCGCCAGCAAGGAAGACAAGCGACCACGGACTGCCTTCACAGCCGAACAACTCCAGAGACTAAAGGCTGAGTTTCAAACGAACCGGTACCTGACAGAGCAGAGGAGGCAGAGCCTGGCGCAGGAACTCGGCCTTAACGAGTCACAGATCAAAATCTGGTTTCAGAACAAAAGAGCTAAAATTAAAAAAGCCACGGGAAGCAAAAACAGTTTGGCGCTGCACCTGATGGCCCAGGGACTTTACAATCATGCCACCACAGAAAAAGAGGACAAATCAGACAGCGATTAACTTCGGACAACAACAGAAAATACACAATGCAATAATTTCGTAAAAATAACAAGGGCCAGTGTATAAAACATACCAGCATTTATGTTTTGAAATATATGTATTAGATATAATTCTGCAATATTGTGTATATATAATTTACGAATAAGGGTCGTTTTCGAGTCTTATAAATCGACGTTTTCATCTTTAAACTTTAGACGCCATGTCTGGGAAAACTTGTTTTCAGTTAAGTTTCTTTCTAACAATCGCTACTTATGGTTACTTGACATTTAGACGAATTTGACAGTTAAAAAGTTAAATACCAATTTGCTGAAGTCCAAAGATTTTTTCTGCTGCATTCAGGCAACTGTGAATCGAAATAAATTGCTGATTGTTAAGATATATTTTATTTCCATGTTTGTTCGTTTGTTTGTTTTATATTGCGCCGTTATGTTTGGCTGGCTGGAACGACTTCGTTGGATATTCCATGTGGTGTTAAACGAAGTGTCTGTTTTTGGAGTCTCGATTAAAATTTGTATTTATGTCCACACAATAGCAGAAAACAATTCATTTTTAAAATTATATTCCTGGAGTACTTTGATTTCCTGAAAAAAAATATTGGCTACGAATGGATTAGCCTATAAGTCGGACCGCATAAAAGTTTGGCAGCTGTACTTTTGACAAATGCAGCTGCTTTACAAAGTTACTGAACCCTATTCCACATTACTGAGGCAGCGGAGGGATCCTGCCATCTAACGACCTTCTTCGTGTCAAACTGAAATCATTTTGTACTTGATCTGCATACTTCCCCAGGCTTCTATCATCAAAATATAGTTTTTATGCAAGAGCAATATAACCTTTTTGTAAGTCTTTTTAAAAATAGCTATTATTTATACAGAATATGACGGAATTGATTTTTAAGCAAACATACGATATCTTAATATTCTTCAGCGCAAACGTTACGCGATTTAATCTGTGCAAAAAAAACTTTTAGTAACAAATATATAGAAATATACATATTAAACAGTATAAATCAGACATAAAATCACCTCTAGTTTGTGACAATGGTGTAAAATGCTGTTGCTGTTGGCAAGATCGTAACATGCCTTTTTATCCATATAGATTATATTGAAACTATCCAGTACACGGCGTTGCTTCCTGAGAGTATATCACGAGGTGTTTACATTGCCTGTATGTTTTGCAATAACTTCATTTTGGCGAATGGGACGTTTTCTAAGGCCTTTGCATGAAAACTGAAGATTGTGAAATCTGGACAGATAAACGTGTTTATGAACTTAGGCTCAAAATGATAAAATACTAAGTTGCAGATCATACACCAAATTACGGAATTTCGTTCCTGTGAATTGTGTTTTTACTGTATAGTTAAAGTGTGTATGAATTCAAATTCACCAAACTGAACACACTTGCCTTAAAAGTTCAAAATAGAACTTTTTTTCTCAGAACTGTGCTATGGTAACGAAATAAGCATGTTGTCTGTATCAGGAATTTTGCCTTTAAAAGCAGGTAGACAACACAATGAATTTTCAAAAGTAAAGTTTATAAATGTAAAAAAAGGACGAGATAGAGGAAATATCTGCGATGTAACTTTGAATTTTATGTGCTTATGATTTGAAGTATCCTTTCATAAAAAACAAATGTATATAATTTGTATAATGTTTAACTGTGTACTTAACTGCCTCTCGATTACTGGAAAAAAAAAACAAATAAACCTCGAAGGGACTCTTCTTGAAAGATGACCATTATTTATTATCGATAAAATCCAGGAGTAGGCCTGTGTGTTCAAAAATGTGAGGCAGGCTTCGGGAGTCTGTACAGCAACTGCAGGAAAGCGCAGACTGCGCCCTGCTTGTTTAGAGATAGAAGAAAACCTGAAAGTATGAAAGTAAAAGAGCTTTGCGGAAATGACGTCATGTTTGTTTACATCATCGTTGAAACGCTGCGATCGTAGTGCCGCTCGATTCAACGCCGTACGGTTATTAATTTTCATATTGTGAAACAAAACATCGTACAAATGACCGAAAACACGTTATTATTTTTCATGTTTACTGGCTCGGGTTCTTTATGTTTGCGCTACCTATCGGTATATGGTTAAAAAAATAAATAAATTAGGCAATAAATAGCCTAGTTCCTTGGGCCTATGAAATTTTAGTGAGACTGCTATGCCTTTGCACTTAGTTTGCTGGAATTGATAACATTTCTTGAAATCCATATCCAATCCATACCGAAGGTTCTCCATAGTTTCACAAAATGTCCTTGTCTGCAGGACTAATTACGTTTCTTAATATTTTGCTATCTCGCAATATACTTACAAAAATTAAAACAATAAAAAACTAATGTACACTGCACATTAACATAAATATAATATATTGCAATTAATTAGGGTCATCACATGCTTCAATAATGTTCAGAAAACTACTAAATTTTAGAATGCGACTAAGACGGTGCAAGTAACGCGATACTCAGGGGTGGGTCTGAGGAAGTCCTAATGCTATAGACAAGCATGATGTTATATGATGCATAGTACAATTAAATGAAACCTCGGAACTAGGCTATGCAAACGCTTTGGATAACGCTTTGGGCTATTTGGATAATTTGTACTGCCGTATTTTGACACGTAATGATATTCTTATACAATAGCCCTACAAACATTTTAAAAAGTTGAAAACGAAAGCGTCTCTCGGCAAAATCATCAATTTTGCACTGAATGGACACAAAAGGCGTTCCAATTGCTTTATTATGACAGCAGAATTATACCATAATATACCATAGCGACCTTCGTCGGTTGTCTTGTCAGCTGTAAAAATTTTCATTCTTTTTATTTAAAGAACCAAATAAAGCCAGTATTGAGAAATAGTTTAACTTAAATGTTACAGAAGAAAAGAAAAACATGAACAGCTTTTAGCTTGAAAGGTGAATAAAGCTGCTTAATGATGTGTAAACGAAGTTCCATAAATTATTATAAAGACAAACACTCGAATTCATATATTAAAATATTTCTATACTATATCTAAAATTTAAATAAGCAACACTGCTATTTATAGTTAATTCAGAATTAAGAATACACAACTGCGAAATCTGCATTATAGGTTACATTATTATTTTAAATAATAACCTAATATAAATGGGCACTTTATTTCCCGTTTTTATTTTAATAATTCCCGTAAAAGCACAACATGTGATTTTTATTTTGCAAAATTTGGGTTATGCATTATATAATGGCAACTTGTAGTATAAAATCTGTATATTTCAACTTTTAAATATTTATCAAAAGCATGACCTTATTATCCACAATGACACTAGTCAATAGTGTTTTTTTTCCTCTCCACAGAAGGCAGAAAGCGCCAGTCTAATGAATTGCAAAGTTTAATATCCGAAAAGGAGTCAGTCGAAGTTAAGCGTGTCGCATATTTTTAAACGGAAATATACAACTAAATATATGTCATAAACATGGACGTTATGTTTGACCGAAGACTGCCGCTTATTTCATGTATTATGGACACCAATTCACGGCGCAATAACAGTGTTAAAGCAATCCGCAGATTCTGCACACGTGTTACCTGATGCGTCTAAACACTTTAAGAAAAAGTTTCCAGCAGAAAAGCGCGCACACAATGGGAGGCTATCTGTGACGACCCTTCCCAGCATTGACCTGCTCTTCAATGCGAAAGAAAGTCATCTGCATTTCTTTTCTTGCACAGCTTGTATGTGGAAGTAACGCCCAACGGTCACTGACTTGATGAGCTGGCGGCAGAGAAAGGCCGCTGCCTCTCAGACACTCTACGCTGCCCCTGAAAGGAGTCTATGTCCGGGAGACCCCGATGAAGGTCAAAGCCTTCTGTCACAGCTGCAGGTGGCTCGTTTCCTCTGCCAGTGGACTACTGCACCTCTGAATTCAGCTCGTCCTTAAAGGAATCTCATTAATTCGCTTTTTCCCCCCCCAAGTTTTCCCACCTCCAAAGAGTCCCATAGTGTCTTTTTTGTTGTTTAACCAAACTTCAAAACACTCATACGTTAATGAGTAACAATTTGAGAGTTCGGAGCAAAAATAATATTATTAACAATAATGAGAATAACACAACAGTGTGGAATTTGACTTTGCGCAATCTTGAGAAATGTAGCTAAATTCAGCGCTCTTATATTTCACTCATCGTTTTGTGATTTAAACCGATTTTACTTACTAAATTCTTTTCAGTGTTGTTTAAAATAAAATTCAGCATGGAGAAGCTCAGGAAACCACGTGCAAGGAAACGAGGAAACTTCACACCGCGTCTGAGATGCGTTTGTGCGCTTGAGGTGAAACAGTGGCCGGAATGTTTGCAGTACACATCCGCCACCGCCGACGTATCTTTAACTTAGAGACCGGCCAAAGGCGAAAGTCAGGCAGGATTTTTATATATGAGAAATGTATTGACGTCTCTTGTGTATTCTGCACACAATAGGCTGTTCTGTCCTCTACCCCCACGGAGTCATTTTCCATAGTTTCAAAATGCTTCCTAGTCAAACTTGAATATGCAATGAAGCTGCTGAGCTTTGTGGCGGAAATATGATTAAACTGGTGAAAGATGTAAAAGGTGAAGAATGGGGATGACATCAGGCTAATTTCACACTTGGCACTCGGATGGCGGGGTCCAAGCCACCGTCTTGCCACGCAACGCAGATCAAAGCCCACTGCCACCACCGAAAACGCAAAGGCCACTTAAGTATGCTAATCCCCAGGACAAATATATTTTAATCTTGTTAGAATACAAGTTAATGCTGTAGCTCGGTGGCTGAACCTTGTCAGAGTGGAGAGATCCACTCGCCAGAGTTTGTGAATAGGGGGTTACGTCTGCTGGTACACTCTTGCTGACTCCAGGTTACTAATTTATTTAGCAAAACTGTCTGCAATCCCGGTTATGCACTGCGCAAAAAAAAAAAAAAAAAAGTTTAACAAAAAAAAAAAAAGTCAAGTCAGCGATCTCACCCGAATCCCCAGGAAGGCACCTGACATGCATAGGAAATGAGTATTTAGCTGGCTGGTTTGTCCTGCCTCGTTGAGTCCAGCGCCCCAGCACCTTGGTAACCCTTGATCTGTCATGTATATAGGCTCAGGCCCTGGGCATTCAGAGACGGTCAGGCGCACAAAGAGGAACAGACACTCCTGAGTCAGTAGCAAACTCGTTTCAACAGCCTGATAAAACTTAATGAATTCTTGTGCTGTAAGTGTGTGTGTGTATATATATATATATATATATATATATATATATATATATATATATATATATTTGTATATTCCTTCTATCTCAGGTGCCACAATTTCACAGGCATATTTTGTAAAAATTACAGTTCTGAAAGTTTAAATCCATAAAGTCTAAGGAAATATTTTACTCAGCAATAAAAAATGCCCCACAGTGGCAACCTTAGGCCAGAACGCCAAAATCATCAGTTTTACACAGAGAAGACAAGCTGAACATTTACAGACTGTGTAGTTTAGAGTTTATTCTTTACCAAATGATTTTCAAGATAAGGTTCCTTATTCATTTGGAGCAGTTTTCTGTTAAATTCAGCTCTTGTCTAAACTCATTTAGTATCGGGTGCAGTTGCTGTCTTTGAGCGGGAGTTAAATCATTCAAAGAGATCTAAGACTTATAGGGGTCTGTCGGATGAAAGTGTGGCTGTCCAGTACAGCACCTCTTAAAATTTTACATGTCACTGTTCTGAAAGTGTTTTTGTGGGGGGGGGTGTACGCACCAGGGGCCTGCTGATAATGTGTAGCTAATGCTAACTTCTCTCGGTAATAAAACAAGATAAAGTAGCTAAATATCGCCGCTTCTCAATATATCGGCATAACATAATGAATAACTCAAAAAGTAAAAAAATTAACAAATGTGGTGTCACTTCTACCTTTCAGCAAATATACATAATAGAAGTAAAAATTCTAAGTTGTAAAAAAAAGTATAATATTCAACAATTATGCCATAGGAAACAATTGGGCAGGTTTTTATCAATTTTACAAGGCAGCCAAAATTATATTTGATCTTTCAGAAAAACAATGGACCACGTTATGAAAAATTAATGTCCACATTTTCACTCACAGTCATTATACACGGCTTACTTCAGCCACATGTATAGATGCTTGACCGGGATTTAATGATTCCGTTTTAATGATCTTAGCAGCAATCCAACGTACTGTGCTTTGCTCAAAAAAGGGATAGAATTTTCACTCAGGATGTAACAAAAGTTATTTTTAAGAAATGTTACATTTTAAAATTTATTCAAGAACCTGTATAATCCGTTTGTTTTTCATGTAACAGTGTAACAGATAACTCATATTTTCTGCAATATAATAAACTGAGCTCCTCAAGATAATATTTTGTCCTGTGAAACGTATTAATTAAAACATGTGAAAGGGAAATATTTAATATTTCTGTACAGTCAGGCAATCTAATAAAAATCCACATTCCTGCAGTATTTATTGAAACCTCAATTTAAAAATGCCATTCAAAACATTACGATTTACTCCCGTTACTGTAAAGAACAATGAAATACTACAAAATGAAGTACTATATAAGAATATTAAAGCAAGCCTGTTATGTTGAAATTTGAGAGATATTCCTTAAGTATGCCTGCACAAAATGAACTAAGATTCAGTCAATCAGTAAAATTCAGGTCTAAAATTAAAGTGTAAATGTATTATTTTATTTATGGTCAATGCCTGAAGTGAAGATGGACTGGAAATCACATGGTAATTATAAGCCTTAGGGCAGACACAGTAATGCAGCACACAAACACAAGGCAATTGTGTGTAGAGGTAACGCATCAATGAGAGCAGAGCACATCAAGGGATGACAGTCAAAAGGAACTGAATGTTTTATCACCACTCAATAAGGGGCCGTTATCCCCAACTGTTTGGAACTGCTGCCATTTGCCTGATCAAGTATTGTGGGAAAACAGATGATACAGAGAATACTTATGGACACAGGAAGACAGTCTTTGCCAGCTTTATGAGAGGAAGAACAAAAATGACATTTTACATGCAAAGTCCAGGCAAAGTTATACGAAGTACAAGGGGTTTCCTCCATACTGTGCATTATTGAGAAATGCAAATAAAGCCCAGCAATGGTCCCAGTCAAGAACTGAAGGTAAAGCTGTATCGATAAACTGCACCATCACGGGGCGGCAGAGAGGCCTGCCCTTACGACTTTGTAGGATAAGCACCTACAGAGTCAGACTAGCAGGCATCTCGTGGACAAAGATTTGAAAGGAGGCTGATCGGCTCCTTGGAAAGGGGCACCTTGGAGACTTGGGATGGAGACACGTCAGAGATGCGTGCATTTGGTCCTGGAGTCGCAGCCATTAAATAGTCATTCCAAGCCAATTAATGAACGTCATAATGAACTGGAGGCAGACAAAGGGCTGATGAAATGGCCTCGAGCGAACAGGCACCTGATTACCAAAACATTTCAAAGCATTACCGACGGGGGGGAGAAAAAAAAAAGGTATTTATGATAACAGCAGATAGTGTAAAATTAATAAAGGTGAGAAACAAAACATAAGATCATTTGACCAAAGGCTGGAGCATTTTGGTCAAATAAGTGCGGATCGCTCCAGTTTTAACAGGAGGAAAGAAGGGTGAGCTTACGTCGTTTTCAAGACCCAGGGACATTCTTAAAGTGCTGGCAAAGGAGTATAGTTCTATGAGATTTAGTTAATAAAACAAAATGTACTGGGGGGCAGGCGTGCGATACCTTCTTATGGTAAAGGGGAGGGAATATACATCTATGATAGCTAGTCACAATTCAAAACAGTAACAAACCACTGCGCTCTCTTATAGTGTGTAAAGGAGCACAGAACTTGTCAAAGAAAAAGCCACTAAGCTTGTAGGAGGGAAATCCAAATTATAAGGAACTAGAGTGCTTGTAATTAAAATGTATATGTAGGCAGGATATTTCAGAATGATGAATCTATACGACATTCAGAAGTAGGTCCCCAATTTAGATTAATTTGTCCTGTACTCAAGATGACAGGATGGGAAATTAAAGCAAATAGCCATTGTTGCAGACATGCCATGACTTGCATTTTGCATTTTCCTCACTGCAGAAATTTTAAATTGCATAAAAGCTTGTATACAGGCATCAAGTATTCTGCAGCACTGCTTTGATAGAAATATGTCATTTTGCAAAGAAATGCAATATTTGAAAATATATTTAAAAAGTACACACTCTTAAAACGTACTACGTAGGACACAGAGGAAAAAAAAATAATACAACTTCCCACTAAATAAAGTTTTGAACCATGAAAGTGGCTTTTGAGCGGACATCCATAGTGAGCAGATCACACGCTGCATCCGGCTTGACATGCAACGACACAGCTCTCTCAGCTGCTGGCCCAGTTCCGCTTCGGAATATCTCCGGAACAGCTTCCCCGTTTAGGGCAGTTGTTCACAATTTCTCATCACTGGTACCTTGACTTCAATACCGCCTCCTGAATGATACTTTTCCCCCCCCAATACAGATTATGAAATTATTTTTTTTAACAAAGAAAAATGACATATTACAGTACAAATCTTGTGTTTTATTTTTCAGCTCCTTGGTATTTTTATATACTCAGAGCATTTTCACATTAAAAAAATAATAATAAATTAAGTTCAGGGGTTTACAAATTGTGAATGCATATGGGAGTCCACTGGGCTAGCACTGGTACTAGCAGGGTAAAAAAAAATAAATATATCTAATAAAATAAGTTAGCAGCACAAACCACACACAGAGGGGTTGAGGAGAAACTGTTCTGATGAACGAATGTATTAATACAGTTTTGAATTCCAGGTCCTTTAACCTCCTTAGACAGATGGCAGAGTCACAAATGCAAAGAGGAGATTATGTAATGTTTTATTCCAAAACAGGTTGAGAAATTTCTATAGAAACATGCTTACACCAATCTATTTTGATTGCTTGTTCATGTTTGCTTGGCTCTGCTTACACAATTTCCTATTTAAAATAACATTTTTAAAAAGTACGGTTATTTTACCCTCCTGTCAGCATTTAAGCTACTGCCACACAGGGCCAGCATATGTATTTAAGCACAAAATTGCATGAATCATGGGGAAGCGGTAGCATAAAGGTGGTCAAAAGGTGCACACTTAAAAAAAATAAAAAATCTCAATTTGCTTCATATTTGATATTGAAATGTAGGCTAACATCATGTGGGTTCAATCTGATCGCTAATAGTCATTTGAAAAATAATAAGGCTAGTCTTATTGAGATGCTGTTCCTTTAACAAATGGAACCACTGCATATAGTCCAGAATATAGTTTGGTTTCACCTGAAAAGCTGAGTAGCCCAAGAGCTCGTTAAGGGTTAACAGGTCATAAATAACCTACAAAATGTTTAAGAGTATTTAACATCGGTATATTAGGCTACAAGTTAACCCTTGTGTATTTTACTTCTTCCGTTCTAAATTCTAGAATCTATAGAATTCATCCTCATTTTGAAAATGGACTGGGGTCACTTCGACCCCAAAAATAACACAGGGGTTAATCGCAGTTTGCCAAATTATTCTCTTAGCAATCATCACTAAAGCAGACCTGCCGTTCATGACAAAACATGCTTTATACTGAGCAAATTTGCAGGAAGATTTTTTTGGGCAAAATGCTTAATATCAGCGCGTTCCTAGCTCTGCGTACCGATAACATTTACTCCGTTTCGATTCTCAGAAGTACAGAGGCAATTCGGTCGGTACCAAAAACGCTTCAAAGTTCAGCACCCAAGCCCTATCCTTTTCCTTGTCAGTATGCCTTGTGGAAACCCACACATTTTTGCAGGTAATAGCTTCTGGTATGCATTACTAATCTTTACGAGCTCAGTTTAACTCGCTTCGATACTGTGCGCGCAACTGCGATTGTTGCTTTTTAAGAGTCTGATATTGCAAACCTGAACAAAGCAAGACAGGGCTCATTGAACACATACAGGAGATTCTCTTTAAACAGAAACTTTATTATTAAAATATTCAAAAATAGCTTAAAACAAAACGTTCAAAGTTATACTTTCAAGCAATTGTTTAAGTCTGAGAATGGATTTGATCTTTTGGATTTTTTTTTTGCTTGTATTTCAGCTTCACCATCAGCATCAGCAGGACTACAGCTCAGCACGAGAGGGTGAGGCACTTTTGCAGTGACCTGAATATGGGAACAGACATTTTTAGCCAAACTGGGAAATGTCATGGAAATCTACAAGTAATCATGTATTTAGAATACTTTGGGGAAAGGGGAAGAAAAAAAAAAAAATTATAAAAAAAAGTACTCGTTTTAAGAGCAAGCAAAAACAGTTAATGTACTGTGTGTAAAACATTAAAAATGACAAATTTATGCAGCACACAAAAAATAAAATAAAATTGGCAGCAGCCATCTTGGTTTCACAGTGGATACCTGGAACATTCTGTTCTGAGAGTCTGGCACAATGACCTCACTAGTAACCTGACTGCGGTTGATTTTAGATTTCCATACAAGTTCCATTTCATCAATTACAATTGTAAAAAAAATATATACAACTAATGAATGAATGAATGAATGAATGAATGAATGAATGAATGAATGGTCAGACATTGTACGGGGCAATCTATGAGTTTTTTTGCATTAATGACTGACTGTGCCGGTAAAAGCCCACCCCACCACCAAGAACCCACCTGATACTTTGCTGCACAATGTGTCGACCACGTGGTCCCCCCCTTGCGTGAAGAGCGAGACGATGTCGTCCTCGTAGTCCTCCACTATGCTTTCACACTGCGGGGGGGTTGGGGGGGTGGAAGAGTGTTTACGTGTCACATACTGGCAGAAGGGAGTCCTTATGGGGCTCTCCATGGGGGTGGGGAGTGGGGGGCTTGTGCAATATGTAACTTTTCTTGCAATGCAAACAGCAGGCTTTCCAGTACAGTTACAGTAAGATCAACAGAAGTCAGCTCCATAAATCTGATTTTCCCCACACGCAGGAACTTCTTAGAAACATAAAACTATTAAATTTCACTGAAATTCAAATAATTACTTTAAAACGACATATATTCAGGCATTTTAGTTTCAAATAAAAAAAAAAAAAAAATTCACTGAAATCTTGCTATGTGTATTAGGATAATTGCATAATACAACAAATATCCCACTTCACAGACTAGAACAGAATATGAGACAATGCAATTTATTCACGGCAAGAAAGCAGGCTGCGACGTACTTACAGCGAATTTCAGGGATTCCGAGCCGTGAGGACCATCAAACTGGAAGTTCTTCAGGTCTGGAAAGTCACCTCCACCGCTCTTCCTGGGAGCAAACCGCCTGTAGCTCTTTCCCTTGGAGTCTGGGTCCATGTAGAGAGCATAGTCACTCATGCTATTGCAGACCTCCTCCAGGAGCTCAGTTAGGTGAGTCTCTGATCTAGCGAGAGGTACCTATCAAAGAGCACAGTGACATGAGGAGCAGTGGTGGTGCCAGATTCTTTGCAGCGATTCAATTAAAACGATTTGGATCTGCAGGTCCGATGCAGTAATTCCATCTACAGCAGGCTGCAAAGAGGTGAACAAGTACTTAGACTAGAAGATGATCAGTGGAGTTAATTTTGGGATCATCTTTTAAGATCTGCCGGTGACATCGGTGGGCATCTGTCACATCAATGCCCCCGCCCTTTTCTAATTTTAAAAAAGCTCCAGTGGCAATCATTGTGCCCCTAAACCAACTACATTAAAGGTCAAAGGTCACCCTTTCACTTGGCAACAGGACGGGAGACGCGGAAGTGTCTAGACAGGTCAAGGTGCAGAGTGCCCCCTACCCCCCATTACGGAGCCTACCGGAAGGGGGTGTCAACCGCAGCCAAGTGCAGGGTAAACAGGAGAGTCATCCTTTAGCCCCTGAAAGCGGTTCTGGCCAGCTGATCAAAGCTGGAAGCCCTCATGTGAACTGCCTGGGCAAAGGGTAGGGAAAGGTTTGGGTAGGGGTTGACCCCAAGGGGTGAGGGGGGAGGCAAAATGCAGATGAACTGCATCTCTGCGACGTGGATATGTCCACGACCCCCATTGTTCCCTTTGAGACGCAGTACGGATCCTTCCGGTCCCACGGATTGCATTACGGAGCTGCGGAGTCCTTTCTCACATGTGCGCCACGCTGACAAACAGCTTCCGGGGCCGCACCATCTGCTGATGTCTGGGCTGAAAAGTGCCGGCAAGAGAATGAGCCCCAGCACGCATTCGGGCTCAGATATGACACCCCCCACCCCCCAACACAGAAAGGTGTAAAGAGGCAGAGGTGACCATTGCGGCCAGCATGAATCCAACTCACGCCAAGTGAAACCAAACAAAAATTTCAATTCCGAAATGGACCTTCTCCATTTTGCACATTTGTACAAAAAAAAAAAAAAAAAAAAAAAAAAAAATCAGTGAGTTAACAGCAATAAAGCAAATTTCCTTTGTCATGTTGACAGATTGAAGACATTTTGGGTGCATGCCAGTTTTTTCTATGGTGGAAGAAAATGCTTCGAAAGACCTACATAGACGCAAAAGGTGTTTATGTTATAGAAAATTGCAGCATTAATAAAAATAAATCTTTTGGATGGTATACTGAAGTACTGACAGCAGTTACGGAGCAATCCATGAGGGAGGGGGGGGGGAAAAAAAAGAATTAAACTCCTTCCCTTAACAGTCTGAGGGTTTTGAATAGGACCTGTCAATAAGGAATTTGCAGAGGAATAAAGGGGAGGCTGGGCCCTGGTGCCAGAGAAAAGGGGGCTTCATAGGGCCGGTGTCCCCTATTCAGCCCCCCCCTTTGGAGACACCAGTCATTGTCACGGCGAGAGAGCTTTTTAATTTCCTGCATTGGATGCCGAATGTGAAAGGAAGAGAAAAAAAAGCAGGCCTACATTCTTATTGCATTGCTGGAAGTTTCATTTAATTTTTCCAAAAACAGGATCTCAGAAACTCAGAAACTCATCTTTGCGCGAAGTCTGCAGCGGCATAGGGGTCCGTGCTGGAGTTGCATTATTAATGTCCATATCACTTGGGAGCCTTTTGTGATGCGGAAGTCACAAGAATTGGGGGAAATGTTTAATCTCCAGCTACGCCTGTGAATATTTAACGGGCCTGTGAAGTCTGAGGCCGTGCGCATCACTGATACCTACGTGCCAATCCCCCCGAGCACACTGGGCAGGGCAGCGGGGGCCTGTCCACATAGATGGCACGGGCGACCCGCACGGAGTCGGCCGGGCTGCATTTTAAAGTCAGCTCGATGTTCAGGACACCCCAGTCCAGTCTTCCTCCTCCTACTCTATGCAGATAAGATCTAATTGTTCCCCATTTATCAGGGAGAGGCAAGCGGCCCCTTTGGTCCCAGAGAGACCACAAAAATGATGTTTAAAGGAGACTCGAGTCACTGTGTGAAATGAACGAGAACTGAAGCCCCACCTGGTGCGCCGCACTCAAATTTGTTTGCAGAGACTGCTGAGCGTGGCCACAATGCGGCGTTTAATTGCGTTTGCAGAGGGGGTCATACGGGAAAAACCTCAAAGAAACCGGCTGCTTTTTACCCCAAGTCCGGGCTGTAATTTCTCTACGGCTCCTGTACGGAGTTAAAATGCGATCTTTTCTGAGCAAAAATCGATCTAGGAAAGATTGTGCAGACTGGCCCAGCACAGTTCAGCCTTACAAACCCAGCTTATCACCCACTAAGCCCTGGTTCCGGGTCAGCTGTCTTTACACATATAATTACTTTTAAATTACAATAAATGTGAAATCCTGCACAGCCGACACACAATCGGACCAGATTTCTCAATGCCGTGCCGAGAAAATCCGGAAAACTAATTGCTACATTAAAAACAATGAATAAATGCTTAAATGTAATAACTGATTAAAATGCCAGATTCATTCCAAATCTGGCAAGTGAATGCAGACATTCAAGGCGTAAACCTTGGATAGTGATTTTAACCCTGCCCAATGATACACAGGGATGCAAAATAAAAAGGTACAGAATGAAAAAAACCTTATAAATAATAGAAATATTTTTCTGCTGCTATTATTAGTCATGCAATAGTGCTGGAACAAACAAGTGAAAATTTAATACAATTAAACTGGAGTAATGGTAAAGAGTTCCAGGAATCTAAAACTGTTAAAACGTATAAATCAAAATTCACAGAAAAAGAACTGAGCATTGTAAAACTGCAGAATTTTTAAAGAGCATTTTACTGAAGTTCAGGTACGGCACATTCCAGAAACGCGACAGACTGAACTAACGCTGCGTTGCCAGCCTTCGGCTTTGGTGCGAAAGCCGTTCTCGCGGCCGACGGGCTCCTCGCTGACGTGTCTGGCTTGACGGTAGCGCTCGGTGTTTAAAATCAAGCCGTTTCAGGTTAGCTGGAGTAGGCCTACCCGCTCGCATGTGGACGCCCTCCCCAGACCCCGCGCTGACTGGCAGCTTAAGAGAAACCTAGGCGCTTGACGGACAGTATTAGTGCTGACCGGCGCCCAACATGCAAGATGTTTTATGCTTTTCAGGCTTTCAGTGCTGGTATTCAGCAGTCTGACAGATCATTTCCAGCCAGTATAGCACGCTTTTAGAAAGGTTAACGTCTTACCAGAGCTTTAAAAATACCTGCGCTAAGAGCTACTCAGACCGACCGGCTATGAGACGGCACCCGTGACACGGACCTCATGCGGGTTGGTTCTGGTCACCCAAAACAGCATCAGGGGAGAGACAATAAGTGTCCAACGGCTGGCTGACTCCAGTGGACCACAGGCAGAATCCCTCCAGAGGATGAAATTTCAAAAACATCACCAGAGGCCTGGGAACCCAACGACAATCCAAAAACATAAGAGGATAAGTCATGCAGCTAAACCTGCTGGCTGGAACCAAAATTCCACAGCTAGTGATGGCAGTTCTGGTTCATACGGATCTCACTGAAGTTAAAATAAGAACCGTTAGGACACAGAGCAGGGACAGCTATTAAGGACACCACACTGTTCAGCAGACAGAATTTACGGTCTTATCTAAACACACGTGACATTAACATCACTCTGCGTACAACATTACAGGCGCCTTTAGCTTCCAACCTGCATCTACACCTCCGTGTTCTGAACCCGCCAACTCATTATGAGGTCACAACGGACAAACGGGACTCCGGCTGCAGACACATGCAGGCCCAAGTCCGATATATATAAACAAACATTTCTGTAATGCGTGATGATTTTGGACTGAAATCATCCTTGTACATGACTGAACCTGCAAAAGCCACAAGTAGCGTACGAAAGCTACTTTATCTGAACATGTTTAGGAAACGGTGGGGAAAATGTGAAATAAATTAAAACCACCTCAACCACCAACTTGAAGACCCTGAAGTTTCAGGGAGGTGGGAATTCAATGGCACATACAATATAAAAAAATCTGTGAAGACTAACTTTACTCGGCTTGGCACATCTGAATTTGCAAAAAGTATCTTTTATGATGAAAAAGTTAATCCAGACGCTCCCTGGGTTACGATGGTCTGTGTTACATTTTGACTTTACAGTGGGTAAATGTTCTTAAATTTTCAGTACATTATTCAGTAAATTAAATGATACGAGTTTTCAACAATATTATACAATAGGCTTTATGTTAATGGTTTTGCCCAGCTGTAGGCCAATGTAAGTGTTCAGAGCATGTTTCTAAGGCAGGCTAGGCTGTGATGTTTGCTAGGTTAAGAGGTACTGTATTAAATTGCATTTTTGCTTTACGATATTTGCGCCTTACGATTTACTGGTTTATCGTAACGTAACCCCATCGCAACCCGGGGAGCGCCTGTACATTCTCGCCTTGACTAGTTAGAAATTTCCAGCAGCATGCAAACTAAAAAGCTCAGCACACTATTTACTAACAGCATTAAATGCTTATATCTGCATCAGTTTGACCCCGATTTACCTTTTTGTCATCCAGGCTCCCGTCCGGATTGAGCCGGAAACTTCCCACATGGATGGTCTTCTTTGGGTCCACCTGGCTGATGGAGTAACTCAGCTCATCTGCGAGTGCCCTGCAGGCTGCATAAACAAAGTGACTTCAAGGAGAGACACCAAGATCCATAATAAAAAAAAATATAATTATCCGAAAAGGAATAAAACCATAGAGATGTTCTTCATGCTAAACAATAAAAATCTATTTAAAACAGCTGAACATAATAGATTAAAAGTTTAGTTAGAACACATCATCTTTTACTGATCCTAAGTTTGAAAAGCGCTTTATAAGAAAAAAAAAAGTTGTGATTATATCACGTATGTGTCCCTTTAATGGACACTCAAGTCATCATCAGATGCTGTAACCCTAAGAAGCTCAAGGTTTTCACTCAAGCCACTAAGGTTAGACACTTTGCCAAGGGGTTTGACACCAGGGGCTCCGCACCAAGCCCAAACCTCCAGCTTTGTTAATAAGTCGGGCTCCTTAACTACTCTGCCCCCTGCTGACACACCAGCTGCCCCACTAAACTCCTAATTTAATTGGTGCAAAACTGAAAACTACCGCGACAGGTCCAATTCCGAAGGGGGGGAGAAAAGAAGGGAAAAAAAAAAAAAAAAAAAACTCAAAAATGTAGGAGTACCAAAACTATTACAGGACACAGACGCACCTTAGTTCATCAAACCGCAGAATGTGTTCACAAAAAAGCCATCCCTCCTCTTGTATAGGTACATGTCAGCAGCCCAATTGGACAACAGGAACACACACAAAGTCAAAAAGCCAACGCCAGCGGCCGAGAAAGTGGAAGGACGGGTTGGGGGGGGGGGGGGGGGTAGGGGGATGGCGGCTGGCATTTGGTACCGCCACACCAGGGGCGATGGCGGAAGGGGTGACCGTCCAATCAGTTCTGCTCACACAAAAGGTCAGACAATCTTTTAAGATGTTTTGCTGCAGTCATGACAGCAGAGCACGGGGGCCATCAGGGTGGGGGGGAGGGGGGGATGGTGAGCCTGTTCCTGGCACGACATTCACTGAGTGAGATCAGCCAGCCATAAAAACTGAGGCAAAACGGGCATGAGGACCTGGTGTGCAGGTGCACCCAGGTACGGCCGACACTCCCACACACAGCCACTGGCAAGCAGGCCGGTGAACCCTGAACCCACAATGCACCTGGGCCCTAGTCTGTCAAACACTGTGCTGAAGGACAAGCAGCAAATGGCACCACGAAAAGGCCAACCAGATCAAAAACTAAAGAAAATGCTAAGGGAGCGTCGGCTTTGCTTATTAAAGTGCCCCTTTCTAAAGATAACTAATATACTGCAGAAGAATTCAAATAACTTCTATTAAAGACTTACATTTCCAAATAAACAAAAGACTTATCCCGTTTACATGTTGGCCTGCAGGTGCCCTATTTGCATACGCACACAACAATTTATTCTTAGAAATGTTTGGAAATTCTGATACCGAGGCGCAGATTAGAGACGGCCTATCGACGGTGTGATTCGCGGTCCGACTTCTGACACGTTTCATGTGCCGTCGGCAAAAACAGGCACCAAAAGCTGCCGTCGTGGCAAACCCGCAGCCGAAAACCGCTACGCGCAGAACCCGAGCTGCTACCCAAGCTCAGAGATATTAGCGATCAAAGGGCATGTTTTATTTTCAACACAAAAAAAAATTAAAAAACTAAACTAAAATCAGTACTTTCCAGTCATATAACAAAGTGCCGTTTAAACACTGAACCAGTCTGCAATCAAATCCTGGATAATTTAATACAAATTTGCCTGTTCCTGTGTAAACTTTTAATGCAGTTTCAAATTTTAAACGCTGCGTAATTGCATAAGCTGTGGGGAAAATAATTTCATAGCAGGAGAATTTAAACTAATTACAGAGAATCGTTCCGAAGGAGCAGAGTACATTTGTGTCTTATCTAATTTCCGCGAAGCCGTTGTTTTTAGCTCGAGTTACGTCCTAAGGCTGATGAAGCGATGCCCTGTGGAGGGGGCGACGGGGGGGCGATATTGCTAAACGGTGGAACGAAACTGTAATGAACAAAAGGGGCTACCAAACTGACCAAAATCTGATTTCATCTGGATCCGAGTCAAGCAGCCCTCTCCTGAGGTCACCTGCTATCACAGATGACACGCATTTCGGGGTCTGCGGTGCGACTGCCTGAGATCAGTCGCCGACGGGCCATGAAAGCTAAGAACTGAGAGCTGTCATTAAGACACTTCGCTAATCCATGCACAAGACACCTCAGTGTATCGTAGGGAGGCGAGTCACCGCGGACGAGATGGAGAGGCATCCGATGACCACAGTGAGATCAGGACCGGCTCTCTGAGGCTAGTCACAGTCTGCTGGAACAATTAGAGCATAAACCAGGCCCAAGAAAAACTGCTTAATTAATACACACCTTCATAAGGATTATCTAACCTTCATAATGACTAAACATCCACTCTAAAATAGAATATACTAAAGGATCACTGAATCCATTTTTTGTAATTGCTTTGCCAAATCGTGCACACTAGATACTGTACAAGTAGAAATGTAATTATCCATCAACAAAAAATAACCACTTATTGCCTCTCCGTATCAAAACGGTATTAAACCTGGACAGACCAGTCTCTAATGGGAACAAAGAAACTCTTCCTTGCTCTGTGATACAAGGGCAATGATCCAATAACTCAAAACTGCCAGACAGACAAGGATGTGCGTAAGCTAGTACACTCTGGAGACTAAATGTACCACGGCAGATTCAATTTTAATGAAAGTGAGTGAGTATCTAGGATACAGCAGCAAAGACCTGCCAGTTAAATCATAGGTGGTGAGGCTGACATTCAATGGGCCAAATTACTACATTTTTTTTTAAATTTTTTTAATGATTATAAAGGACAGAAAAGTCTGCTTGATTTTATAAGTGCCTAAAACTGCTGGTGCACATTAGGAGATTATAAAGGCAGGAAATGAAAACCCAATTCAGGTGAGGTCTTCAAAGGGCACCAAGGAGAAGCCAGATTTAGGAAGACCCCTGCACAGGCTTTATCGACATCCGCACGTGTCAAAGTGGAGGCCGCCGCCCCTGTGACGACGCCGGCACCGCGAGGGGAGCCGGTGTCAGTCACCCGCCCTCCCAAAGAGCCGCTGAAGCCGCGGGGTTTTGCCAGGGGGGTGGGGGCCGTTGGGGAGCAACGCATCACATAACCGATAAAACAAACCCGGGTAGAGAACACGGAAATAGAATCGCCACAGGGGATGATGCACGCACTACCCACCATCCACGCACTGCATCAGAAAAGGCCAAAAAAATAATAATTAAAATGTTTGCAAGATTTAAAAACTGAGGAATTACCAAAAGCAGTAGACATTTATATCTGGGGGGGGGGTGTTTGCAGAGGTACTGTAGCATAAATTTATAAAATTAGCACTGCTATAGGTGTCAATTACATGGAAAAACTTACACGATATTTTTGAATCTATATGGAAACGACAGAAATTGATGTAACTTTGAAAGTACAACAAAACAGCTTAAGTTCTCAGAACTGATGTGAACATTACAGCTTCCGTGTATAATGACAGGAGTCGCTAAAAATGAGCCTCACTGCTGCAAACAGCCAGGCAAACGCGTCAGCCACCCGTGAGGCAGCACTGCCACTTTACAGCTCACCTGAGCAGTACAGCATCTTGTCTTTCTTCCCCTCCACAGTCTTGGTGAGGACAGCCATCGCCACAACAACAAGGGTCACCCGAGCCAGGCACGGAGCCATGTCAGGCTGCTGCGGACGGACAGGACACATTGTCACATAGGAATGGGCAGCCAGTTTGATATACAGACTGCATTCAAACACTTTAGCTGCCGGTTTAGCTATTTTCATCTTTACAAGTTTGCGTTTGGACCTTAAGGCCATGGACCTATATTTTAAGCTTAATATTAAACAAATGCTCCCGATTTCCTTCAAATGAAACAAGCATTCGACAGAACCCAAATTTCAGGTAAATTTCTGTTTGCTATGAGATTTGACTTTCCCTGGATGAGCCAATAGCCTTGATAATAAAAACAAATACAAACATATACCAGACCCATGCTGGCAGTCATAATAGCCATAATCAGATTTAAACCAAGTCAGTATTCAATAAATATGCAAAATAATCTGGAGCGGAGACAATGAATCAGTAATAAGGCCGGCATATTTCGGAATTTCTAAAACCATGTAATGTGGGTGCTTATAGCGTAAATGACAAATTGAAAAAGGAGTCCGGACTGTGCCCTTGCGGTTAGTGTGGGCAGAGTTGATTCTGCACTCTTTGCAAAATCCTCAGAGCTTAAGAGAACAGTAAACACTAAATACGATCATCACTGTTAAGCCGGGCCAGACAAAATGAGATGGCATTTTGATCTGCAAGCATTACATCCCTCCACTGCCCAGTCACATTGGACTTTATAAGATTCCAGAACGTGGTACAGAAGCATGTTGTGATACGTCCAGACAAACATATTCAAATAGATTTTTTTAAATGTCTAATTGTACACCAAGTGAGAAATTCAAAGTACACAAGACCATTAAGAAAGCTGCTATTTATTTATCTTAAATAACATACAAGTAATCAGAAAAATTCCATGCATTCATCCATATTCTAACCACTGTACTCTATACACAGCAAAAGCATAAAAACTATATATTAATTGCTCAGCCCAGTCAGGGGTGGACATTTTTTTTCAGCCTCAATAAAAATTAAATTTGGCCATATCAGGAGTGACAAGCAGACGACTAAGATGCAGATCTTTCTCAGATGCCCAAACTACACACAGACATTGTCTGAAACACATCATAGGCTTGTACATCACAAACATCGTCAATATGAAGGCAACATTTTCAAAACATGCATTTAAATTAAAGATACGTTTCTCATTTAATGGCTTGATAACCTTTGACACACACCAAAATGTAGTAAAAATACATGACCTCCAATAAGCACCTTGATTGTAATACGTATAATATTTGTTGCGTTGTATAATTAAGGGGAACTGTTCAGTTTCCCAGTAAACTATTTAGAGCGCTTGTCGTGCACATACAACAGAAAACGATGCGCTGTGCACATAAAGCAAAGAACGCATCGGCATCAGTAGTCTAAAATATAAGATCAGTTAAGCAAAAAAAAAATACTTGTCTCATTTGTATTTCAACACGCTTGCTTAGTATCCGAAAGCAAGCCTTCTTATACTACGACGGCCACAAGCAACACTTACCCATAAATGTTCCTGTGTAAAGATCTGACGTCACAACTATTTCATTTATAGTAAAGCCCCATACAGACAGGACCATTTCTTGGTCAATTTAGTAAGCAGATGTGCCATTCAAAGCTAAATTGTCAAGCAATTTTGTGTTGTTCTGGATAAGAAAGCCCTACACGTCTGCAAAGCGAATGTCCTTCTGGACCTCTGCGAAAGCGGCCCAGTTCCTCCACTTTTACACAACTGCATACATGAAGTTCAAGTCAGGAACCTGAAAGACCGGCTGGGGAAAAATGCCGAAAAAGTCCGAACCCAGCAAAATGCGTTTCTAAACCTAATGGTTTTCCCTTAACCAAGAATATGGGCAGATAATATGTTTAATCTAGCACATTCTACCAATGACAGTTTCCAGGACACTGACATTCACTTATTTATATGCAACATCAGTATTGCGAAACTTAATAGCGACATTTCAACACTCGATACTTTTCAAAGAAAAACTGACTACAACAAATGCGTGTTATCGCGGGTGAAAACAAAGACTTTAATTTTTAAAAACTGCAACCCAAATGTTTGTGCCTCAGTGAAGGAAACTGCGACTTGTTTAGACAAACTTACCGTAAAAGTAGGCAAACTCAATGAGTTCGACTTAAGCTGAACAGGCTCGCCTGCCTGTTTATTTACTTTAACCATATGGCAGTCCCCCATGTATAATATACTCATTTTGCTAGGCAAACATAAAACGATGAGTCATCCTGGGTGTAATTATACATGAAAGATGTCCCAAACGAATGTACAGCAAATCCACCGGATACCTGTAGCTAAGTCCTCTTTCTACTGTGTAAAAAAAGTTCCTTTACGCTATCCGTATGTTAAGGCAGACAAAAAAATAGACTTATGTTTAAAGTTTACCGAGAAAAAGTACTCGGCGTGCTTCCCCAGAAGGTCAGCTACCTTACCTGAGTATTAATGAAAACCTGTAAGGTGAGAAAGAAGGGGGGGGAAACTTTTTCAGCCTAGGCAATAATTGAATTACTTTTAGATATTATGAATTTACACCAAAAAACTACGCCCTGAACGTGTATTCCAGTTTCAAAAAAAGTGATGTATCTTTTTCCCGTTTGTGCCCTATTGATGCATTTGGAGGAAGAACGTAAATTTTGCATCAGATAAAGAGACACTGATCACTTACGTGCTCGTCTGTGGCGCTGCCACGATCGACAAGGGGGCGGGCACTAAGAAAGAGGAACAGCCTGGCAGCCAATAGTATTTTAAGTACAGCGCTCTTGTCCAATCACAAGCGAGGGAATAACTTTTAACATCCGGATGTGCGGCGAGACAAATTAGATCAATTCAATGAGTCACACAAACTGAAACCGATTCTTCCATCAAGCACTATGTTTAACTTTAAGCCTGTCTCACTAATAACGTTTTTGCATGCTGATGCGCAGTTGCGGGTGGTTAAATGAGGTTTGTGAGTATTTTGACGTTTGGTAACCACATACAATAGACAGATTTGAACACTTTACCGTAATTAATATAAGTATTAATGTATTAAATGTTCCAGTTTTTAGATCAACACAATTCGCTTGATCCTTTTGTGTTCTGATGAGCCCATCTCGATGATGAATTTGTTGGGACTGATCGTGTAGTTACTGTTTTTGCCGACAGAGGGATGGTGTCCGCCCACCCTCGTCATGAATATAATGATATTTTGTAGCATTACAAAATTACGAATATATACATATACATGTTTCCTCGGTTGCCGCAAGTGTATGCTTTATGGGACCACAGAAAGCAATGACTCATATGTACCTCTTTATCACCTGAAATTAATAAATGCCATTCATGATTGACATGAAAGAGCTCATATTGGTGTCTTTGTACGATTTATTATTACAATGTTTATTACTGGTGACCGTGTAGATGGTATTTTTCCAAATAGTCATGTCTTTTGTGTGGGTCTGCAGGCTTCCTAATGGCATATTCGGGTTTTCATTAGGTAGGCCATATTTAGGCTGTTGACTGCAGTGACCCATTCCCACTGAGCATCTAAATGGCAGAGATTGGGATCCACGGGATATCTCAGCATCTAAGCCTCCTGTTGATTACAAGCAGTTTAATCAATGTTATTATTAGCCTTATTCGACATAGAAATGCCTCTTTCTGGGCGAGTGGAAAAATGCTCTCAATGTGTTGTTGTTTGACAGTGGACTATGATTCAATCCCAGCAGCACTGCTTAAAGTAGTTCCAGCTTCATAGTGGAACGGGACTGGGAGGGAATGTCCCAGGAATGGCTTTGTTTCTGTATGGCAGAGTAAGATCTCTAAACCTGAATTACTACTATAATATATGCAGCCATTTAAATTAGTAGTTTTAATCTTTCAAGCTTAAGGTAGGGTTTAATTCCAAGTACCTAGTTTGGCTTGTATGTTTTGTTAAATGTACAAACACTGGAAAACTTTCAACTGAAAATGATCCTATTGTCATTTCTTCATTGTAGTTATTTAGGGTCACAAGTTTGAGTCTACCAGTGAGTGCATTCCCTATCATATCGCATAGACATATTGTTCAGGATGAAGCCTTATAACAGGGGTGGTCAGTCTTATCCAGAAAGGGCCGTTGTGTGTACGGATTTTCGCTACAACTCCCTGCTTAGATTACTAATTAGAAGACTGATTGGCTGAAGAGTCCTCACACCTGGGTTCAAACAGTTGTCCTAAAGGTTATCCCAAAAACCTGCAAACACAGGGGCCCTTTGTGGATAACATTGCTCACCCTTACCTTATAATGTGTATGGATATACTGTAATTTACTAGTGTATCCTGCTTTTAAAACCCAGTTCCTTCTAAAGGACATCACTGAGCATAAAGGAAAAGGTGATCCTTAAAACACTTGTTTTGACACCTGAATTACTAGATATACATTAAATACATTAGAAAAAACACCTTAGAATGAAACAATCAGGTGGTCAAGATATGGAAAGGATTTCATGTGAGTATATTGATTCCAAGACGTTTTTACTTTTTTAAAATTCTTCTTCTTTTTATATGTTTTTTTTCATGATTTTAAAAATGAGTTTCACTGCCTGTATGTGAGATTTGGAATCCAAGTTTTCGCTCAAGTTTAAATTCACATTTTATTGTCCTTGGGGAGAAAGGAGAAACAAAGAGTATCGTAAAATAAAGTGAAATGTTAAATCAGGAGGTCACTGCACTTAATCATGCAGCACTCCTATAAATAAACATAATTCTGAGACTGAACATTTTAAGGTAATCTGTTAGGTGCAGGAGTACAAACAAGACCTAGTCATTAAGGTTTTTAAGTTGAACTTAGCCTGAAGAAAGTCAAGTGAATCTATGTATAAACCTGTCTAAAAGTCCAGTGAGACAGAACTACAAAGTGGGAGGCTGCCCATATATTAACAAACTATACAAATTTTCTCAGCACATCAATTTCAAAACAAATAGCAGTAGATAACAGCATTAAACATCCAACAATGCAATGACTTAAGTAATTATTTGCCTATTGTGATAAAATAATGTTGGTTTATAAAATCAAGGGCACAAAGAAACCAATCTAGGTTTTATCAGAGATCTCTGAAAGAGTAAAAACACTCGAACATTGGATCACTGCCCTAGCAGCAAAGTCAACTGGGATTTTCTTATTCGTCTTACTCAAGGAAAGTCCCCACACACTTTTGTATAATTTTGAATCTTTCAAGTCTCTCTGGCCTTAAAGCATTGATCTGGGAAAGATATTGGCATTTCTTCTTCATCATCTGACCACATAATGAGCCTTGCTATTGACGAGATTGTGTTATCCTCACCGTCTTGGTGTCTGCTGGAGTCGATGTCACTTGGTCCTGGAGGACTGGTGCATGTATTGGATGACCTTTTATCAGAAGCAGTCTTTCAGATTTATAGTCTTTTTTTTCCATCTTTACCCATTTGTACACTGTATTCTCAGTAGGAAAGAATCACGTAATATGCAAAGTTTATCCTCATTCTTCTTTCTGTAATTAATAAATCAGTTGCTCTCAATGGCTTTAGGGGGTTATACCCTAAAATTCATCCTTTTCAAAAGGTATTATTGGAGATTACATTTTAATAGTAAGATCACTTTAAAAATCACATAATATATGGGGAAAACCGCAAAGAAAAAGTTATGAGAGAGTTGTAAACTGGCTTATCCTGATAACTATTGTCAATTCACCTGTGAACCATCAACCTCTCAATGTCTGTTGGCACTGAATAACAAAGGGAGTCCCGGCCCTTGTTTTTCTCCACTTTAAGCTGTGACTTAGAGTGATTATTTCAGAGCGAAGCAGTTTGCTCTCGTGGGAACGTCTATAAAGCAGTCATTGAGACCCTGTATTTTCTATAATTACTTTTATAGAAAACACTGATTGATTGATCGATGAATGGGAGTACTAATGTCTATAAAGTCAAGTTTAAAAGGCAGTTTATGTAACATTCGGCGCACGCTGACTTCGTGAGGATCCAATGCGCATGCGCAGAATTCTGGTCCAACTTCACCGTTTTTTCCAAGCGGAGCGAAATCTGTGGAGTCGAGTCAGCTAGCTGGTTAAAATTTACGCTTGTGACATATTACCGTATAAAAATTTACTTTGATTTGATAGTTTATGGCCGGCAGCACCCGAGGTATGATATCTCAGTTCGTACTCATAATTTATAAGTTATAATCCCGCTTTTTCCAACTCTTATGGCGGTAGTTTCCGGCCCGTAACCGCCGATGAAAGCAGTTCGGGATCCGCTTCTCCCTGAATATAAGCTATGAAATCATGAAATAACTCTATCATTTAACACAGAACTTGCATAATTAAAGAGAGAAGTCATTAATGTGAGTTTTTTCCCCTGTGCCAGAGGGGACTTGGAATGTTTTTATTTCTAAGGACCGGTAATGACTTTAAGTAGTTAAGTCATAATTGCGTGAATCTCGCCATTTTTTGGTGTCTGGTGATTATTTGGTGACTTGTGATCGGGGAGATTTGTCAGGAAGACAGAATTTACTTGTTAAGTGCCTCCAGGTGAACCCGGGTTCTGTCTAAATCTGGGCCTTTTGTCTTTTATATCGTCCTTAATTAACATGGTGCTGCAAAGGTATCAGACTAAGGGCTATTTAGCAGCGCCAGCCGTTACTGTCCGATCACGGCGTGAACAGGCTCTGTAAGTAACAGCTGCTGAAGTTTACAGGCATGACATAAGGCGACAAAAGGACAGCAGGGGGCGTAGTGGTTATAAAAACTTGATATGCCACCCAGAAATCTAGCAGTCAGCCCGGAATGGAAACCGCTAATCAACTAAAATTCAGTAAAACGAGCCAGAGCAATACAATAAATATTTACTCTCTTATAAAGAGTAATATCTGTCTTACGTGAGTAAACGTGGTGTATAACAACTAGGAAAAAAACATCCTATTGTACAAAAATGTTACATTGAACTCACATTCTGTGCTTGTAACTTGTGTATTTATGTGCCCTTCCTTGCTGTTTCACTGAACCATGATTCTCATGGTAACGCTTCACCTCATCAGATATTTGACATATAACTGGGAGCTGTGAAACCTACAGGAAATCCGCCTTGGGTGGCTTCTGTCCTCTTTCTGTAAAGCTTAATTCCTGGAGGACCCCAGCCTAATGAATTTGTTAATAGCAAATAACCATTAGCTTGTTTTTATCAGAAGACATGTAGCGGCTGTACTGCTGTGTATTCAAGAATCCCTGTGTTTTAAAACATAGGGATAAATAGGATGGACGATTAGTAGCTATGATTAATTAAGGGAAATGAGTGGCAGGTGACTTTTCAGGCACCCAGAAATGGAAGTTTTAGTGTGAGCCCAAACGCTGAAATTTTTTTGAGGTTTTTCAGCCCCCTTTTCAGATTGATAATGAACGACCTGCAGATCCCGTGGGACTGAGGGCGTGAGGTCAGAGGCCAATGTCGTGCCCATCCAGCTGTGGATCATGGGCAGCCGCACAACCGTATCGACCACTGTATTCCATCACCTTCTTTGTGTGACATCACAATTTACCGAACAGGCGACTAACATGGCTGCCGCCCCTCCCCCCTTGTCTCCCAGGCGATGACTTTGACGAGTGTGACGAGCCAGGGGGCACAAGGTGGTGCGAGTGGATGAGGGACGAAGACAATTCGGGCAGGTACGGTTCGCAGCTCTGTGCCAGGGAGAGGCGTGACGGAGACCTTAATCTCCTTCGCTGGCATGTTAATTTTTCCCGCTGGTTGCGTGGATTAACCTCCGACACTTGTCCATTCTGTTTAAGAGCGTCAATTAGCAGTGTTAGCTTAGCTTAATTGCCGTTTTCCGTTTAGTGAGGGTTCTTGGCATGAGTTTGACTGAGAAATAATCATTTTGGGTTGATTTGCATCCTGAAGCAAGTAGTAAAACGAAAGGGCAAGTGTTCAGGTATGTGTTGGGGTGTAGTTTGCTCAGTTTCCTTGCTGCTGGCTTTGAGGTATATCATTTTAGAAGACAAAAATGTCTCAAATTATTTATTCAAATAGATTGAATTGAACAGATATTTGTGAATAAAATGGTATAATCTGTAACATGTGTATTGCATCTTATTGTAAATATAATCATAATTTAATTATTTGACATTTATTCATTTCAGTGATGACCTCTATACATTAATCCTTTTTGTATTTATGCCTTTTTAAATAAGACCTAAAAATTGTGACGCTCCATTTATAATAAGACCGTCCTGACATTTATATAAATACTTCCCTAGTTTAATTGTCCCTCAGAGTGAGCTGGAGGGTGACTTCCTTGAAGATGAATGGCTCGCGCCCAAAGAGGTGAGGTAGCCGTTTACCTGCCTGTGGGAGCGTGTGAGCCAAAAGGGGATCTGCAGGTCTTCCATCCTAGTCCCAGAAAGCCCTCATGCCAGCTGGTTCTCGTCTTACAAATCCATTGAGCCGCTGGGATCCAAAATGTCAGACGAGGGTGACAGCGGGGGGTGTCGGGTCCAATGCAGGTCATAGGGGCCGCAACGATGCCGTCGAGTATTTGCCGCACTGTGGCTCCTACCTATTTTTGGCCGGCCGGGCGTCTCGGCCTAATTAAACAGCCAGGTGGGCGGACGGAGAGACCGCTGGTCATGCCGGTTCCAGCAGCGAGGCATGCGGGTCAGTCAACGGCCCCTTGGCGTCCCGCGGTTCGGCGACAGCTCAGCATTACGGCCATGTCGGTTCCGTTTGCTGCTGCTGTTTGCTGTTTTTTTTTTGTCATAGTATGGGGCCGCCCACAGCATCGGTGGTAGACGCGAGACACAGGGGGGTGGGGGCCCCAACATACAGGCTCCAGTCTGCAAGCCCATGACAGGTTGTTCCTCCGCGGGGGAATCGGCCCCGATTCAGATGCCAGAAGAATCTCGGTGCGTCCCCACTGGCCAATGAGGAGCCGTGTAGAAAGAGTCCGCCAGGTTCTGCGTGACAAATGTGGTGTTAACCTCTTCGTCGCCGCATAGGCACTGGCGTGTAATCAACACAGTACACGTGACAGGCTGCACTTAACGTAATGAGTGCTGTATGTAGCGTGTTCCGCACCCCCTTCCTGTAGGAAGGAACCCTGTAGTAGCCTTCAGACCCCAAACACAGCTCTTCTCCCTTAATGACTGCTTTACCTACCCAGGCCTTCCCAGTCACAACATTACAGAAATTAAGGGAATCACAAATACATTCATATTGTTTTCGATGTATTGAAAAAAAAATTCAATTACATGTATGTAGTTCTAGTAATTAATAGTTAATGAACTGAGTCATACGTCAATCATCTCAACATTGAACATGCTACTGGGAAGCCTTAAGACAGACAGACGATGGGACTTTGTGGGATACCGTGTCTGTAGTTCCCTGGAGATTTTGTTGACATGGAAGTACTTAATTTACTTCATTTGAATGTATGCAGGTTTGTTGACTTTGAATTTGGCATACTGAGGCTACGTCCGCATTAAAGCATTAAAAAATGTTTACACCCATTTAATTAGGGATGCACCGATCCCACTTTCTGTCCCGATACTGATACCTGGGCTTTGGGTATCGGCCGATACCGAGTACCGATCCGATACCAGTGTTTAATTAATAAGCACTGTTTGGTTTTCTATATTCATGAACAAAGTGTACACACAGGTGTACTTATACTGGTTCTTGAAACTGAATTATTTACATCTAACATTAAATGTTTAGTTGTTTAATGTTAGATATAAATAACGCCTCAGTTTTTTTTTTCTGGCTTCTCCAGAATTTGTGCTAAAGTTCATTGTTGCGGTTTCTGCTAGAATTATTAAGCTCTGTGTACTTTACCATGTCTTCATTACTTTGAAATCCTTTTGCCGCATAATTAGGCATGCACCGATCCCCGTGGCCATTTACTGAATTTTATTGATTCTTTCAAAATATATTTTCATACATGTAAGCGGTTGATCACTTTCCTTTACCTTAGTTGAAACCTGAATTTTCAGCTCAATCATTTATATCAGGCTTCTCAGTTCTCAGCTTGAAAGGTCTTTACAGAGGAACAAAACCTTGACTGTAAATGCTGATTTATACTTCTGCGTCGAATCTCCATTATAAGTAGGGCGTTACCGCGCACTCTCCGCCGTAGCCTGATGCGCACCTCCCCAGAAATGTAATTGCACGTCGCGGCAACGCAGACCGCGAGAACTGTGACTGGTCAGCTTGCCCATGATCGTTTTTTTCTTTTTAAAGGAGTGAAAAAAGCGCATACCTGGGTGTACTTATAATGTTAGATATAAGTAACGCATTGGTTTAATTTTCTCTTGCTTCTCCAATATTTGCGCTCAAGCTTGTTGTTGCGGTCGTTCTCTGCCAGCATTAGCAAACTCTGTGTACTCTGCGCTATGGTGCGTCTTTAGATGTTTGATCTAATTGCTTGTGTTAAATGACGTACTGTCCCTTCTTCCTCTTGACACTTTAGCAGAACAGACCGTACAGTCTGACAAAACGCCGCAGCTTTGAATTTTAATGTAATGTAGCAATTAAGTGGTATCGGTTCTTGGTATCGGACATTCTTTACGAGTATGAGTATTTGACAGCAGTATTGGCCCGTTACCTGATGCCGGTATCAGTGCATCCCTACATTTAATCAGTATCTGCATTCACACTACTGTTATCATTAGTGTTGGGGAAAAAAAAACTTTTGCACCCAAACTGCACTGTGTAAAAGGCATTCGACAGCTTATGACACACATTAGCCTACACAGAGCATGTGCACTTACCAACTTTATATTTTGTTTGTTGCAGATCGAGCACAATGTGTCATTTGCCTGTTCTTTTTTTTTGTCCAACCAAAATTGGACAGAAAACTTGCGTTTCTATACAAAAGCGTATTAGTGCGGGCGTAGCCTGGGTGTGTCACTTTTATATGGTACAGTTTAGTCAAACAGATGGGAAGCTTTTGTTTTGCAGTGATTTCATGGCTGGTCCAGCATGTGACTTTTCCTACGGGGGGGCATGCTCTTTCCATAGACCCCCTCCGACATGCAGGACGAAGAGCTGGATGATGACCTTCTGCACAGTGATGATGACGGCCCGAGGTGAGGGGTTTAGCTCCGAATGCCAGGCCCGTCACCCATAAACGGCTGTTGGATTTTCCCTGCTGCCATCCTTAACAGGGCAGCTGATAATTACCTTGTCCTGATCCCAGTGATGGCCCCTAACAATCTGGCAACCTTAGGTTTGGGATGGATCGCCACTATTAAGCTGGCAAGGGGTGGATTTGTACAGTTTTTGGTTTATCTGATGGATGAAAGGTGCAGTAACCAGTTGTCAACAGTCAAAGATCTTCTCGGCTTTATCTGGATAACCATTATGGATAGAAAGCTGGGATTTTACTTACCAGCTCCTTTTCCTCATGAAATTTCAGTGGCTAAGAGGCAGGCTTGTGTATGAGAGTGTTGTGTGTATTTGCTTGTGGTTTGTGTCGTCCCATAGTGCTGGTGTCACTGCTGGCCAAGACTCGACATTTGACCCTAACTCACAGACCTCGACCAAAGCAGGACGACCCGGAGGTGATGAGGGCCCGGGTGTCGTCAGGGTGGACGACCGGGCCGGCACCCCTGCTGATGGGGGGGTCAGCGCCGAGGATGTGGTGGACATCGGAATTGGTGGCTCGTTGGACAATGAATTTCAAGTACGTCCTCTCCATTGTATCGTCAAAGATAATGTGTGCCCCCCCCCCGCACCCCCTGCTTTCGTTTGGGACGGATTTCAAATCTATTTCTGTCCCCAGGGAGCTGGGGGAGGGGCAGGGGAATTAGATCCATTATCTCTGTCTGCCAGCATGTTTATCTGTTTCCTGACAAAGTTCGTGTTGACAGCTTGTTTGGCGGTAGGTAATTCTCTGTCCGTGCAGTGCTGTGACCTTGTGGGGGTGCTTTGTGTTGTGGTGATGCGCTGCCAGTTGGCAGAGGTGGCTGATGGGATGCTCTTTCTGAGGGATTCAGAGAGGGATCTGATAATCTGCTGCTTAGAGAACATTATTGACCTTTTTAAACATACCTGTAGGGTTTGAATGCTGTGGAAAGGATTGATCTTTCTTGTCTGTTTATTCCTTCCTTTCTTCCTTTTGTATTGTTGACCTTGTAGGAAACTGAAGAAAGAGATTGACCTATAGGTGTAAGAAGGGTGACTGCTGTGCTCTCTGTGACCTTATTATTTTGCCAAATTGTGGTTTTCCTTCCTGTCATTTGGCCTTACTGTCAGTGCTACGCTATGGCGCCTAAACGTTATTCCGAGAACTCCATTCCTGGTTGCGTCTCCAGTTACACGACGAGGCGGGATGCTACTGTGAGATTACCCTGCCTTCCCGCTCTCATTTGCTGATGGTTTGGTCTGCTGCATGGAACCTTTTAGGGGGATTAAGCCGAGCTTTCCCATGGGATCGATGCGCTGTGTCATGTCTTTGTCTTTAAGTTGATACTGATTAAACGGGTGTATTATCTGTCTGTCATGTGGGCCACCAGAATGCTCTTCGTAATGTAAAATCTTTATTTTTAACTCGGTGTTGAAGCTTTTCCGAACATTTTTAGAATGTATCTTGATAATTTGAGAGGAAGTGAATATCGAAAGATTCACTTGGTTTTCAGTTTTTCTGCCCTCTGATGCAACTGGATATCCTTAAGGTGGCCTTATCAATGGGTAGAACATCAGGGTTTGAACCTATAAACTTTAAGTTTGACTTTAAGTAAATACTGGTGTGTTGTCCATTTGGAAACTGTGTACCCCTTTTCTTAAATCACTTCCTGAATATCTTTTAAATGTAAGTAGTTAGAAATTCTTAATTGCTTACTGTTTTAATTGTTACTGTTTAACTTGAAAGCCGTTTGACACCCCTGTTTATTTTTGCGGTTCCAGGTGGATGATGATTTTTCTGGAGTTATCAGGAGTCCGCGAATGACCATTGAGGTCCAAGACACTGTAGGGGATGAGGATGACGGAGAGGAGGCCGCGGAAGCGGTTAGCGAGGAGGAAGAGGTGTGTCTAGAGAAGTGAACCATGCCTTCCTGAACTGGCTTCTCATTAGCATCTGACAGTAACCTTCTTGCAGATAAACTGCTGATGTGTCCTTGAGTGAGGCACTTACCCACTTAAAGGGACACTTTAGTCACCACACAAAGAATGCCATTCAGTCCCATTATATTCGAGACTGACATTTCTACAGGTGATATCTTTAAAACTAGGCATCTCTCTAGATGAATAAATAGCACCACAGCTAGAATTTTTTAAAAATTTCTGGTGAACTGCCCCTTTAAGTAAATAGTTTCAATATCTCCTTTAAGTAAATAATCCGTCCATCCATCTTCCAGCCTCCTGAGCAGTCGTGGGATAGGTGAATAATGAGTAATATATAAATATCTTTAGCCTATAAAGCCGCATAAAAGTGGACAATCTCAAAGTGTTTCTTGCATTGGAGCAGGTTTCACGCTGCATGTTTCTGTGGCAGAATGAAACGGGGATAGAGGAGATGAACAGGAAGTCGGAGCTGTCAGAAGAGGAGGATGAGGAGGCTGACGAGGGATCCCATCGGCTCCGTTTCAAGACGGAAAGAAAGGAAGCTTCTGCAGTTCCTCTCTCAGCCGTGGCAGACAAACGGAGGAACATTCCAGAAACCTTAGGTACACCGGCTCTCATTTATGATAGTCTTATTTCTAACGATTTCATTCTTTGTGCTACAATTTATATGTTATGTATGAGAATTCATGTTCCGTTAGCAGAAACGACAAGGCAAACTGGAAACCTGTCTGAAATTAGACACGAATAACGAGTAATCCAGTCTGGGTTAGGGCAGCAGTCATGGTTACACGTTATGTATAACGAAAGTGCAAAATATCTAATGAAAATGTATAAAGTACTCTTTTGACGTGCTGTGTGAATCATGGTCTGTGGACACACTAGTTCTGCTCTGTGTAATAAAGAGCCTTTTTAAAATATCGCTTTTCTGTCTTTAATCATCGACAGAACACGAAGTGTTAATGTTAGTTTGTTTCAAAACAGAAGGAACTGTCTGGACACTTGCGAAAGAAAACTCGAGAACATCTCCCGCATCTCAAATCGCATAAGGGCTAAGGGGGGGAAAAAAAACATTTAACAAGCCAATTGACATTTCAGCTAAAGTTACAAATGCAATTTCCATTGTGTCGACATTTGGTGACCTTATGTGACAGCTTATTTCCAGTGGAGGAGAGCTCCCTTTCTCGCTGATTGAAGATGTCGTCCGAAACCATGCTGTTATGGAGCGTGGTGAAATTAATCTTGACACTCAGCGCGGAGAGAGTAATTGGTGGTTCGGAGCTACCACAGTGTGCAGAAAGGATTTGTTTATGTTTGGAGCAAAAAATGGAAAAAGACTTTTTTTTTTTTTTTAATGATATGGAACCACCCCCTTACTCCATATAAGATATTTGGGGAGGCTAAAGTTTAGGTTAAAATATTTGTATTCTGCATTTTCCCAGGTCAGGCTGCCTTGTTAAATGGTCTTCACTGCCCTCTGTAGCACGCTGGGCCCCCCTTATGCCTTTATTTGCCCCCCCCCCCCACAGAGCTTTCGAAGGAGGCTGCAGCCGCCCTGTTTCTCCAGGCGACGACGCGGACACACGGCCAGCTTGGCAGGAGGGGGAGAGGAGGCAGGGCCGGCTGCTCTACACCCAGGCTGCAGGATGTCGGTCACCAAGGACAGGTGATGGCCCTCCTGGACGTCCAGTGTCTGCTCTCCTCCTATTGTTACTCTCCAGGCAGGTTAGCGGGGGCAGTCGGTGCTTACAAGCATGTTAGCATTAGCAAGCCGGCATTAGCATTAGTGAGTTCATCCAGTGATAATGTTAGCGAGGTCATCCAGCGTCGCTGTTAGCATTAGTGAGGGCATCTACCGTTAGTGTTAGCAAGGTCACCCACGTAGCGTTAGCAAGGTTAACCATTGTTAGTACAGTGACTTTAACCTTAACTCTGGTCTCCTTAAGATGCACAGCCTGGGACTGTCTGCCGTCATCAAGTGGAAATAATTCAATATTCACCCTTTTTAATAGGTGGCAGGGATGGTAGCATAATCCTTGCTGATATTTACCTTTGATATTAGCAGCTCTGTGCCTGCTATGCTGCCAGGCTTTGTCACACGCTGTGAATTTATGCATGTTTATCTGCCTCCCTCTGTACTGTGCCTGACGGTGTGGCCCCTGTTTGCTTTTCAAAATGTCAATTAAGCAGCCTATTTTGACGCTCGCACCCATGTTGATACATGGATTATACTAAATAACTTGGCCGTGGTCCATTCAAAAAGCCGTACATTTGATTTAATTCACACTTTACTTAGGGCTTAGTGTCATATACTTTTAAAAAAAGAAAAATAAGAAATTTCTCTATTGGACCATGTAATTCGTTTAGCTGTGTGTTTAGGTCATTGGAATGCTCTTGGGATGCCTTTTAAGTTCAAACTATCCCTTTTCAGGTCATATTCTGCCTGTATTGTGAACCTGCAGTAATACAGGATAACAGAACCGAATAATGAAATTTGTGCAAGTTAATCTCTGAGAAGATACAGCCCGGAATATAAACACCTGTCTAATTGAATTTAAAAGTCCCTGATTCCTGTTATCGCGCCTGACTTAATTACCCACCGAACAGGACAGGAGCCGAGTGTAATTATCCGCAGCTCCATGCGCCTCCCACATGAAGCACCAGGTGCTTTTTTTCCTCTGCATTGCGAAAAACCAGCACTTAAATCAAATAGCATATTATTCCATTAAATGCGGAAAGCTTAGCCACTGGCGAGAGCTTGGACAGTTACCAGCAGCAACCCTGGATTGCTTAATCCTCGTTTGGACAGCAGGGGGCATAGTGGCTAAGGTGCTAAATTTAATGAAGGGGTAATTTCAAGTTCAATTCCCAGAAGTTACGTCTGAGCTTTTTCTGAATTGCTTGCTCTGGGAAGCATATTTGTTTTTTTAGATTAATTCTGCTATACAAATGAAACTCTTGGTAACAGTGTTAAGTTTTTTTTTTTTAATGAGCTCTTTGATAGGACACAAACACGCTCACATGCTCTGGCCTCTCTGGGATCCTAGATCCTGGCCAACGGCGATCAGATTGTTCCAGGTGTTACGGAGCGACCCCACGTCCGCGGTGTGTCAGGGGGTCCGCGGGCCTGGGCCACGTCTCGCCACAAATGGTAATGCACCTAGACAGCTGAGGAAGAAGTCAGTGGGAGGTGAAGCCCCAATCGACATCTCCTTATCTGGGGGGAGCTTGCGGGGCTATTCACAGGCCCTAGGTGCTGTCCCTGGCCCTGAATTCTCTCTCCACACACTCCAGGAGGTACCCCCCCCCCCAACAAACCCAGTATTCCATCCCTGTCTGCTTGAGTACTGAATCCAGTTCCAGTTGGATCTAATACTGATGCCTCTGTTTTACTTTCGCCTAATGAGTTAACGAGGTTAACGATTTTCACTTGGATTAATTCACCTGCCAGGCTGTTTCTATTCTTGAGTTTTGCTTGTTTCATACTCATCAGGGGGAGGGTGGCACCCCCCCCCTTTCATTTTCGAGGGTTATTCATCTCTGCCATTAAGGACCCAGTGCCTGTGTGCGTTCCTGTCTGTGGGGTGGGGGATGCCTTAGTTCAGATGCCATCATGCCCCCAGGCTCCAGCTGAGATTAATGGAGGGCGGGGGAGGGGGGCATGTCCCCCGATTTTATTTGGTTGCAGATGAATTTCTAGATTATTACTTTAGGCTGTATGTCATTAGCGTATAAATGTGTTAATACAAAAAATGAAGTCCTAGGAATAGTAGAAGACATAATTAAGGGTGTCCTTTAATTTAGCAGGCCGCAAACTTTGATGTAGCACACGGGGAAACTCGGCTGCCGAGGATGCCAAGCCCCCCCCCACCCCCCCCCCCCCCCCCCCCCCCCCCCCCCCCCCCCCCCACCCCCCCCGCCCTGCC
>JAAGVU020000078.1:11911906-11929045 GCA_011763525.2 Mormyrus iriodes | reverse complement strand
CCCCCCCCCCCCCCCCCCCCCCAGCTGGCTTCCTCTTCCTGTGAGATTTAATGGTGTCGCGAATGGGGCTCTACACACATGCCCTGCTTTGGCCTTTTTCTGTGGCCTCGTCCTGTTCATTGTAACCATGCTCGCCACTCCTATTCTGCGTGAAATTGGGTTGGGTGCGTGTGTGTGTGTGTGTGTGTGTGTGCGCGCGTGCGTCGGAGCACGTGTGGAGACACGCTTGTGCCTTATGCTGGTGTGCCTGCTTTTTCGCGGGACCCAGCATGTTCACGCATGGGTGTCCCTGTGCTGGTGTGGCGGTGAGATGGGCCGCTTTCCGCCTGGTTACCAGCCTCTCCCCTCCTATTGTGCTGCCCTTGGCACCCGCTGGGCCTCCCAAAGGCTCTCAGTGAGCTGCAGCTGCTCCCCATGCCCCCCCCGCCCCCCACACAGGCCAACCCAAAGAGAGGCTGCTTGTCTGTGGGAAAAATGTTTTCATAGCAATTAGCTGGCGGCCCTGGCTAAACACGGCAGGGGAATCTGTCAACACTGATAGGAGGCAGCGCAACTGGGGATGTTTGATAGGGGAAAACGATGCCGGCGGCTGAGGCGGCTCTGTGTGCAGCCGCACGTGCGCATCTAGCGTCACGTGGAGCAACCGGCCCGGTACACATCGTAGTGGTCCCAGGAGTCCGGCCAGCTGATGTTTCCTCAGGCCGGACTGAAGCAGGGCAGTGAGTCACAAGAACATCAGTACCTTGTTTAAAGCTGCCTCCAGACCTTCTGGGTGGGGGCGGGTGGTTTGCCAGACTGGAGACCGGTGATGTCAGGGGTGGACATGACTGTTGTGGCCACAGCGACTGGGTAAAGTCTTCACCCCACCAGTGACATTCACCAGAATATGGTTGCCGGCTAATGACGGGCATCAGGTGCGGCTGATTGACGGGGGCCGGCAGAGAGCCCTTGATTTATGCAAATCATGCCCCAAGCTTGGGGGGGATAATAGGTCTCCATTCAGGGGATCGAAATGAGGCCTGTGCTGAGTCTGGTGGTTGAGGTGACAGCGGCGGTGATGACTCCTTCCTTTCCGGGTGGAGTGGGGGTGGGGGCTCTTTCCGAGCCCGCTGCATTCCCCGAACACCCCTGCACAGCTCGCTAATCGCTAACCGCTAGTCGCCCGAGCGTCATAATCACAGAGGAATGGGGGGGAGCCGTCCTCGTATCTGATTGGCTGGGCAGAGGAGGGCTGATGTGTGGAGACACATACAGCTCCTGGCTGTCAGGCACCATCCAGGGCGATGCCGCCATCTCCGGCGAAGGTGACAAAAGCGGCCCGTACTTCCTGTTGCCAGCGGGCATCTGGTTAGCCATGATTACCATACATTATCATACGGTCGCGTTTAATGGCACCCGGAGCTGCCCAGCTGCCTTGCCACTATATTGAATATTTTCTGACGCGTTCCACTGGTAATACTTCTTGACGTTTAAAACTTAATTTGGGGGGAGGTATGCCTGTCTGTGACACATGGGCAAAGCTGCATAGCCACATCTGACTGGCCCCTGCTTCCCTGCAGGCTGGTGTTGGTAGGGAGGGAGGTGGGGGCAGTTTAATCCTGGAAATAGTGGCTGTCCGAGGAATATGGAAATGGCTACCAGGTTTTTTTCTTTTTTATGATGCTTAATACTGTTCAGGTATGTTTAACGAGAGCCCGTATCGGCTGTGTGGTTATTGGATTCATGTTCCCTCCAAACGTGTGGCTGGGGTCCATTCTTTCCAGCCCATGTGCTCCGTTAAACGACCGGGACCCCGGGGCCTGGACACCGTTGGACCTAACGGTGAACAAAATCAATTTCGGCCAAGAACAAGGATTAGAGGTGATAGCATCGGGCACTTAGCAGCGGGCGGGGTTAGGTGCGAGCCCAGTGGGCGTGAGTATGAGGCAGCGAGAGCAGGTCAATTTCGTGATGCGTGTGGATATTTAGGGGGATAAAGGGCAGAACAAAATGGTTTCTCGCTCCTTGAAGGGATTAGGAGAGCATTATCTTATTTGCCTTTCAGACGGTAGGTGGAATTGGTTTCCATGGAGGTGGGTGTCATGCGCGGCGAGCTGGCCCTCACGTACGTCGGCCCGGAGGAGGCCGGCGGTACGTGCGGCGTTGGCGCCAGCCCACGGCGTGTGGGGTGGGGGAAGGGGGCCTCTCCACCAGAGCTCTGCGGGCACGTTCACCGTTTTGTGTTCGAGCAAAACAAAGGAGGGCATTTGCAAGCCAGGCCAGAAGGCACGAGGTGCGTGCTGGGAAGTTCGGCAAGCGGGTGGTATCACAATTACGGACCATGTGACTTTGTGTACAGTTACTTTCTGCGTGTTATTTTATCTTTGACCTTTTTTTATCTTTTACTGCAGTGAATCCTTAAGGTTCTGAGTCTGCAGGAAGTACAGAAGAGGGGGAATGTTAGGGGTGCTTTTAATAGACCCTTAGATCCTGTGCTGGTTTCTTAAGTCATGTCACTGTATAAATGAGTGTGATCTCCTTCGGGGTAAACATATAAATGAGATGAAGTGCTGGAGGTGTGTGTATTGATCCCCGAGTGTGCGGTACGGATTTCTGTTTTCAGGGTGTGACTTAAAGTCCCACTGAGAGGAGCGGGTGAGAATCGACATCGGGGGGGAATCTGTCTTGAAATTTTCTAAGATGGATGAGGCCTTATCAGGAGCTACAATGCATTTTAAACAACTTTTGAGCATGGGCAGAGAGTAATATCCCCCTCCCCTTTGTCTTTTTCACAGGGACCCCTCTCTCTACGCCCACCCCGGCCCCCCGGGGCCTTCAGCCAAACCCAGAAGGCCCCCCCTCAGACCCTTGGTTCATGGAGGAATCCCTCACTGATTCAAGATACGCCCTTAAGTCACAGTCAGGCAGTCACCCCCCACCCCCCCACAAAGCTGCAGTCAGGTTTCTCCTATCAGAAATTCTTTGGCTATATGTTCAACTCGAGTGTGTTGTATAAGTGAAACACTCTATGACTGGCGCACCCCCCATGGTGCCCTACCGGTCCAAAGTTTTCGTTTTCCTTATTTCAAAGAGAACGTTAACTGCTCGAGGAAATGTTGATTTAGGAGAAAAAACTGCCAACACCCCTCATTTAAAACGAGGTAAAAAAGAATCTCACGCTGCTATAGCTAACAAGGTTGGCTCTCTGTGGCTCAGCAGATTCCCTGCTCTCCGGGTGGGCCAAGATCGACCGCACCTCATCCCAGTTGCACCACCTGGTCCCTCCCAAGCAGCTGTTCCCCCCGTTGGGGCTGACCTGCCCACCGCAGAGCGCACGCCACAGGAAACAGGTACCGTGAGCTCCGCCCTCTGCCCTTCGCTAGGGATTTGGTGTCCCGTTGCCATGGCAGCGTTAATGGAGAATTCTGACGTTCATAGTTCTAGAATGTAGAACGTGTCCCCCTTTCGGAGCTCTGCTGCGTTTCATGGTTAGCGTACGCTAAAGCTAGCACCGGCGCGTTTTTTTTTTTTCTTCCCCTGTTTGTAGATCACTGTGACTTTTTCCTGTACCCACAGGCTAGACTGCCCTCTAGTGTCTCCCCCCCACCACCGAAGTGCCCTTCACCTCAGCTTTGTTTCAATAGATCACAGACATTGAGTCAGATGCACACCACAATTACTCATCAAACCTGCCAGACTCCTGTGTCTGTTCAGTCAAATGGTTGTAATTTTGCTTGCGATATCTTACGAGATTTCATGTATGCACACGGGCATTTAAAATACCATGTTTTAAATCTTGCCGAAGCTGGTTTAATGCTTCACTTCAGCTGTGCGCCTGCACATGTGGCTGAGGACTCGCTGCTATAACCTCTCTGTTAATGCGGTAACCGTACACAATGGTTGCTAGGGTTTTACAACCCTGCTGCCATACCAGCCGATCCGAAACTGTACCACTCAGCTGGCGCCTCAGCCCTGCCCCCTTATGGTACTTCCTGTTTAGTAATCATTCCCAGTATCGCACTTCCTGTTCCAATCAAACCCGCACAGTGCCTTGTGTCCCCACATATACATGATCAAACCAGGTACCCCACACCAAGAAAGTGACCATTCCCTACTAGCAACCCAACAGGCTATAGAGAGCCAAACTATAGCCCAACTCTGGCTCCACACTGCCCCCATCAGGCCCCAAATGAAAAGTGCAGGTACCCTGCCGTTATAGTTATTGATGTGTACTAAACAACCTCATTGGTCTATAGAGTAACAGAATTTTAATCTACATTTAATTGAAATTATGCTTAAGAAATTCTTTGCTGATTAAAAGCTTATTTTAATCCTAATATTGGCATTATCGTAATAACATAGTGCAGACGGTGACCATAGCAACCGGTTAGCGTAGCATTTTGCTACGCTACAGGAGTTTCTAATGCTGTCGGAGCTTCTATCTGCGTTTGAAAGGTCACCGATCTGGAGCAGTTTTCACTATTTCGCAGTATCTGCAGTCTCACCCAGTGCTGCCGTCTTTTAACCCCTCCCAAACACCTGGCTCCAGCCCCCACTATCTCACAGTACCCCTGTGCAGCAAGCCCGGACCCCCATCCGGCCAGCATATGGGAGCGTGTGCCAGGCCAGTCTCCCAGCTCTGCCTCCCCCCGCAGCACAAGTGCGGCCGTTCGCCAGGCAGCCTCGAAGCACACAGGAGGTGCCTGTGTGCACTGCCAAGGCAGAGTGCAAGCCCGTCGTGCACCCGGGGAGGGGGGTGCCAGCTGACCTTTCTCAGAAATCTGGCCCTGAGGTTAGTACCCCACCCCACACCCCCAACCACCATCACCCCTTGCTGCCACTGGAGGCGGGAAACGATTCTGTGGTGTTGCTGTTTCTGCCCATACAGGGAGGGAATCTGGCCCAGTTTCGTTAGGCGCAGTAGGTGGGGTAACAGCTAATTCGCCTTACCTGGACTTTGTTGCATATAGCAAACTAAGGTCACTGCTTCTTGAAATCTTAGGGCTAAGGTGGTGTAAACTTGAGGGTGTTTGCTCAGGGTGGGATGGGACGTGTATGGGGTTGGGGGGGTGTGAAATGTCAGGAGGCCGGACTTGTTGTGTTTTGTGCATGATGCCCTGAGGTGTGATTGCATCCACCAAGGCAGATACTGCTGCCTTCCCCACCCACAGGGGCGGAGGTGCCGCCGGGCCAGAATCCCCTCAAGGTCAGAAGGGCTTAGCCAGGGGCTGTTCATTACACTCGATTATCAGGCCCCAGATGAGATGGTGGCCTGACAGTGCACTTACAGAAATCAATACATCTGCCCAGAGTTCTTTCAGAGCCCCTACCCACCAATCGATGCAGCAGCCAATCAGAGGTCGGAATCATCCATCCACCCCCCAGCTCATATTGCGGTTGTTTGCTTTCTCTCTTTCTTTATCCATTAGATCTTCAAACGGTAAAAGTGACCCCTTTATTTCCCATTACGAGCGACACATGCATTGTTTTCCATCTGTGGTAAATGGTAGATATTCCTGATTGGTCGGTGTTCTATACGGAAAGCGTCTTTAACAAATGGATTAACCACGTTAGTCTTTCCTTGTTTTTGTGAAAATGTCACTTCATGTCCATCTGGTTACGTTTCCGATGAAATGTATGAAATTGTGCAATTTGTCAAAGATTCAGGGCATGAGGGCGAGATGTTGCCTTAACACGTTGCTGTAGTCACCAGAGTCCTGAAGCAGCATTACTGTAACCCCCCCCCATTTGCACTTTTGGGAGGCTGTATGATGCGGGTAAGCCTGTGTGTTTCCAGGGGTCTGGAGAGGAGGAGGAAGCCAGGAGGTATGGCCAACAGCTGGAGGAGCAGAGGCAACTTCGGGAGAAGATGTTACGGCTCAAGGAGCTGCGGAGGTGGCAGCAGGCTGGAATGCTCAGGAGGAAGCTCTTGGAGCAGCTGGATGGAGCGACCCCTACAGGCTGTGAACCACAAGTGCGCCCTCTTATGGTACATAGCCTGCCATCTGCAGCCCCAAGCGGAGTCCAGCACCATGCCCCACCCACCAGCGCCCCCTTTAGACTTAACGCGGCTGAGCAGGATTCGTCAGGAATGCCCATCTCTTCAGACCGCAATTTGGGTGTGACGATCTCCATGCCGACCCGGTGGCGGACCTCTGGCGGACCCGGTGCCCGCTGGGCTCAGAGATACAGCCCGCCCCTTGACCAGAGGCCCAGTCTGAAACGGATTGTGACGCGACAAGGTGTCAGCCACCCTCTGAAAGTCAGGGTAGTCCAGCTCCTCGAAGTGCAGGTGCGTTTCCCAGCTTCTGTTTTATTTCCATTGGGTGTGAAGGGAATCAAAACGGGCAGAAAATAGATGCAGGGGTTGACGGGGGGGATGCAGGGGATGAAGGGGGGCTGATAGTCCGCTTTGGGGCAGCTCTGTAAGTATCAGCTCTGCAGTGTCACAGCAGGTTTCACTCTTTGGGACCCCCCCCCCTCCCAAAATGGACTTTGGCTGCTTTTAACTCCTCCACCCACAGGGAAGGATGTTTGACCCACACGTTAAATGGCTCGGAGAAACTTTTTTTATAGCACAGTGAGAACCTCAGTAGACACAGGCAGCCACACAGGACAGTGTGGTGCAACGGTGAGGGCTGCTGTCAATAAAGATAAGTGTCAGTCTTAATGGAGCGGGGGGGTCCTCCGTAGAATCACCTCCTCCGTCGCTGGAGTCAATGGCCGCCCTTTTGACAGAGACCCGTCTGTGAAAGGCTGATCCACCCGACAGCCTGCGGGCCATTGTTCTGCTGTCACTTTCTGCACTCTGACAATGTTATCTATCCCTCCCCCCCCCCCCCCCCACACACACACACACACACACACATACACAAACACACACACTAGCCCCCACCCTCCCAGTTATTCCCCCTCCAATCCCTTTCAGGTGTGCAGACGTTGATGTCTCTTAGAGATGCACGATAATCTTTAATTTGGATCAGGCTGTTGCGGGACGGCGATACCCGCGAACAAAACCATCACTGGGGCCTGAATTTCGTCACCGATAAAGGAAATTAATTATATTTCCCTCATCGGGAATAATGGGCGAGGCACAAAGGGCGCTCCTCACTAAGGCGGGTCTCCTTTGTCTCCGCTGCAGAGCTCTGCGCGGTGCCCGCCTGGGTAACTGAGAGCCGCCCCATCCGCGGGACCAGCAATTAATCAGTTTCCACTGGAGTGAGCGCGGGGCGGCGGTATCACCATTTGCTGGGCCCTGGAGCATGGAGATGAGATGCACCATATCAGATCTTTGGAAGACCTTGGGAGTGGGCCGAGGGGGGGAGTTGTCCTAATTGTTATTGAGAAGACTGCAAGGAGCCATGGCGTCGGCTCCCTGACAAACCAGTCGGTGCATACAGGGCCGCCTACTGTAATCATGCGGCCCCATCACGGCGTCCGCCGTGTCCTGACAGCACGTGCGGGTCGCTCCATTTGTCCGGCGTGACGGCGGGGCCGAGCGAGGCATCGCGCACCGCAGCGCTCGTTTGTTTACGCCAACGAGGTTCTCATTAAGGCTGCGCCGGGAGAGGTTTCGCGGCGGGGAGGCACATATGTGGTGCGGGAAGGTCATGTGCACGTGTCAGGGGTGTGGGCTGGGGGATGGGGGCAGCGCTCAACTGCTTGAAGTTTTCTGCTGATTTGTTTGTTTTGTGTCTGCTGCGGGATGGCAGTGAGGAAGAATGGACACAGCCTAGTGCTGCCCACTAGCTACCATCTCACTGCACAAAGCACAGCAACAACAGGAACGTCTGCATGACGTTTGCAGAAATCTTATCATTTATGTTGATATAGTAATAATGCTGCATAACCGTTTATGTACCTCATGAAACGGTCCATTGTTTAAATGTTGAGATTTCACATTTTATTTAGTTCTGAAATGGCGGAATTGTCATAAATCCTTTTTTGGTTACTGCTGTGGTGTTCGCAGGGAATTTTATTAAACTGACTTCAGCTTGAGTACGGTGTGGTTCTCTCTGCCAGGCAGCAGGGAGCAACGGTGACTCCCGCCCCAGAAAGCAGACTTCTCAAGAGAGAAATGTTACCCTGAGGAGGCCCGTCCAACAGCAGCTCACAACACCTGGGGGGGGAGATGGCGAGGGAGCCCCCCCGACAAACTGGGTCAGTGCCAGGTCAGGCCCAATTTGCTGTGGGTCCTGGCCCAATTCACACCTACTGAGTACATGCAGTTTGCTCTGACATGCTCCCTCTGAAAGAAGCACTTAGGGCCAATTTAGGCCTACGTTCCTCTGATTTGCAGGTGCGACCTTTCTGTAAGGTAGACGTGTTAGATGAGGACATCAGGGTTGTGTGGGGCCGGTCATCCCAGCCGAGATGAGGGCTGTGAGGGAATGTGCATGCGGCTGTGTAAGCATAGCCACGGCGACGTGCGGTGCATTCGGCGTTCCTCTAGCTGACAGCGGCGGCAGACGGCAGAAGGGCAAACTAAATTGGCCGTCTGGCCCCACTCCTCATGCTCGCTGCAGGCTGCCCTGCCAGGCCACGGCGGGGGCCAGATGGGCACGGCGGTATGCGGGCGGGACTCCTGTCCGCCGGAGGCCACGGCCGCACACCACCCCGGTCAGTTGAAGGGCTTTCTCCATCAGCTGCCGACGTCCGGCTGAAAAGCCTGCTGATATCAGTCCGAGCCGTCGAGGTTGGACGCCAGGTCCGGCCCTCCCCCCAGGCGATCGGACGGCTCCCCGACCTGGAAGGTTGATAGTATCAGCGCAATTTGCTGTGAAGCCAGCTAAACCACCTCTTCTGTGCTGCCTGTCAGAATTATAAAAGCACTTTTGGAGGACCTTGCTGTGTGTGTCTGTGTATGTGTAGGTTGTCTTGCTGTTTTGTGTGGGATTTTCCGAACTCAATCTGTATGGACACTATATGGACAGAAGTTTCGGGACACCTGGCCATTGCACCCACAGGAACTTTCATGACATTCCATCCTAAATCCATAGGAATCTATACGGAGTTAGTTCCCCTTTGGCAGCTATAACAGCTGCCACTCTTCTGGGAAGGCATTCCACAAAATTTTGGAGTGTGTATGTAGGAATTTTTGCCTATTCATCCAGAGGAGCTTTTGTGAGTTTAAGCACTGATGTTGGACATGAAAGCCTGGCTCACAATCTCCATTGTAGGTCATCCCAAAGATGTTCAACGGGGTTGAGGTCAGGGCTCTGTGCAGGCCAGTCAAGTTCCTCCACACCAAACTCACCCAACCATGTCTTTACGCATACCAAGACATTTTGCACAATTCTGTGCTTCCAACTATGTCTGAGTTTGGTGTGCAATAAGCTTGACTGGCTCACACAGAGCCCTGACTTCAACCCCATTGAATGCCTTAGGGATGACTTAGAATGGAGACTGCAAACCAGGTCTGCACATCCAGCATCAGTACCTGACCCCACAAATGCTCTTCAGGATAAATAGACAAAAATTCCCACAGACACACTCCAAAGTCTTGTGGAAAGCCTTCCCAGAAGAGTGACAGCTGTTATAGCTGCAAAGGGGGACCAACTCCATACTGATGCCTATGGATTTAGAATGGGATGTCACAAAAGTTCCTGTGGGTGTAATGGCCAGGTGTCCCAATACTTCTGTCCATATAGTGTATATATTATATATATGTATAGTATACATATAGTGTCCATCTCATCAAATTTGCAAATTTCTTTCTCTTGACATTTTGGCACTTTTTGATATATCTACGCCTCCCCCTTTGGTAATTAGTGTGTGAACTGCTTATCAATAGAGTAATAATGGACTGTCTGCTCTGACCTTTCTTGGTTAAGCATCATGTTAATGAGGATATTTACATCTGACGGCGTACTCCATGTTTTTCTTGTCACCTGTTTGTAACTGGCTGTTTTGCTGGAATTCAGCTTTAACCCTGGAGACCACCCCCCCCCAAGGATTTGAACTAAAAATGTTCTGGTTGCAGTTTCACCCGCCGCTCTGCCTTATTTAATGACTGATTTTTATTATTTTTGACTTGAACACCTTTTTAAGAGGCACCAGGTCAGCTTAAGCCCATGACTACGGGCACAGGCACTGCCAACCAAAGCCCTTGTACTGCCAGTGGTTTGCCAAGTCTGCGCCCCCTCAGATATGTCACCTAATGGGTTGATGGGCACTGGGCACAGGTTTTGATACCATAACTCTGTGTGAACGACAGATATGATCATTTGTGCCTTCCTGAATGCTGTGTTGTTACCTGCCCTACATCTCATGTGTGCCTCTCTATCCCCATGGCAGATTCCCCCTGGGGAGGACAGAGGAAACCAAACGTGAGTGATGAAGCTCCAACGAAGGGATGATGTCATTTTTTAGATTATTCTTCAAATTATTTTTTGAAGTATCTAGAAATGTTTGATGTAAATTTTAAAAGCGATTTCATCTGAATGCCCACTTTGGGGTCAGCTGGTCACAGAGCAGTGTGTTTTCTGAAAACTGCCTCCCCCCCCCTCCCCCTCACGTCATTCCAGGGCTCCGGGGTCTGGGGCGTGGAGCGCATGCGTCGAAGCTGCCACTAGGGGGCACTCCAGTCTAGTGGTCCGCATCAATTGCTGAAGACCCGCAAACAGATGCGCACATTTGGAACTTGCGCAAAGATAGCAAAAGGCTGGTAACCCAGACGACGGGGGGTGGCGATCTTATTACATCTTCACTTTGCCATCGTATTTAATTATGCCAACCTACAGCACGTTTGCCGTGTTTATGTTCATCGCATGTTTGTGTTTGCAGCCGTGCTCTCTTAAGTTGGAATTGTAAATCTTGACTGGAAAGTTTAAAAATTATTTTATAACTACTAAAGGTTCTTTTTTTGTTAAGTATATATATAACGCATTTCTCTTGTCTGTTTAAAATACTAAATATGACGTTTCTTGGTCTAATAAAACGTTTGACTTCGGTGTTGCTTTATTAGGGTTTCATATCCAATCACAATGGAGCCAGTGTTCTTCATCGTAATGTGCATCACCTGTATATCGTAATAGAGTGATGGGTGGGTTTACTTTGTAACTATGCAGTTTGATATGGAGCTCCCCCCCCGTTCCTGGTCTTTCACAAGGCCCCACGCAAGGTGCGGATCACGGGTTCTCTGATCCCCGAATGTGGCCTTAATTTCCAATGTAAAACCGGTCGGACAGGACTGGAGACTAACCCAAATGATCGTCGCGGTATTAGTTACCAGCAGCGGCGCTAGTGCATTTTGACCCCAGTAGTTTACCCATTACAGCGTAATGAATCCTGCTTGGCCTTTTGATTGTCTGTTATTGATCGTGGACCCCTGCAGATTCCATCCATTTTGTCGCGGTAAGCTTTCCTTCGGTCTGGGAAAACAAGTGAGGCCGCTTCCCTGTTGATAAACGCCAGATACGGTATGGATTTTTTTCACGCGTTGATTAAGGTAATGACATTGCCCATTCTTTTGCATAATGGCAAAGGGCTGACACGTGGGCGCTTGCTCGGTTAAGCGTGGCTTTCATCGCGGCGCGCACAATGCCGGGGAGCTCGGGACGAGGCTCCAGTAATTGGGCGCTAAATTGTGATGTTCAGTAACCGATAACAGAAGCCCCGCATGGAGGTATACTGCGCAGTATTGCCTATCGGTGTGTAACATTTGAAGTTAAATACTGAACGCATTAAATGGATCAGTTATGGTGACTCGCTTAAATAGTTGCACTAAGCGTGTGGTTTCCGCTGTGAGTGTACTAGTTAACTTTCCCTATGCAAGTTATGTATCTCACGTCTTGTATTCTGTAGTTCATCATCGCCTCTAAACTGTCGCTAAGATATTTTTGAATGACTTTGAAGGAGCACTAGCCCTGAGTCCAGGAAATGCTGATCAGACCTTTTGCTGCAGAAATAGAGCAGCGCACATGGTTGTATTCAACTTTTACTGTAAACGGTGATTACATTTCTGAAGATATATCACCAATAAAGGTACGTGTTGTTTGCCAGGACAGCCCTTTATTTAATGATGAGAGAAATTCCTGCACATAAGCTTTGCAGGACAGCGATATTCGCAGATGCTTACGCCCGGTGCGTATTTAAATTAATGGTTATTAACTGTATTTGACCCGGTTAATGCACTCGTTATTAACCAATATGGTATACATTTTGCCGAATAACTTTTTTGATTGCGATAAAAAAAAATTTATATATATATATAGCAACATTTTAGTCAATTTACTTTCAAAACGTGAGAGATTCTTTCCTTCGGATTACAACATGTATATCAGGTAGACGGGGGAATCTGACGGCTGTCGAATGATTTGATGATATTTATGTCCGGATGTAATAATTTTGCTTTTTCTTTCGAACACAAAAACATGCAGACGTCTGGTCTGCATCCATCATAACTCCAAGGTGTATTTATACGCCGTTACTCCTACAGTGCTGACGTTGTTTCTAATAATAGTATTTATTTTGATTTTCTAGTTATTACGTTCTAAGGCTGTTAAAATCAGACGGTTTTTTCCTTCATACACTCACGTGTACAGTACTCGCTTGCACACTGGGAGGTGCTGTGTAAAACCTTGAGCTGCGTGCATTGAAGACTTAATTTTTGTTTCGTAGCGACTGAAAACACGCCTAAGTACCGCTTCGAGGCGGACCGCATGCGGTAGGAAGCGTGTCTCTGCCTCTGCAGCTCTCATGCCTCAGATGGTCCGTAGGTGTGCGCGCGCGCGTGCGCGGGCACTATATGCATATCTATGTATTTAAATACCAGCTTGCCTTTAATACTCTTCCATACTTAATCACTGCATTCCACGATTTTCAGCATTTGTCATTTATGAGTGAATAGCGCCGTCTGGTGGTGTAAAGCTATTTTCATTTTTGAAAGCTTATCCTGAACAGAACTGCGTTGAGGATGGAGTCTAAGGAAACCCAAACTAGAAGACAGGGGATACCCTGGATGGAATGTTAATCAAAGGACAAACACATCCTCCATCCATCCATCCATCCATCCATTTTCCATAGCCACTCATTCAGTACAGGGTGATAGTGAGCCTGGAGGCTATTCTGGGAAGCACAAAGCAGGGGACACTTTTGATGGGGCATAAATGTGTACATGAGTGCCACTATTATGTTTACTAGAATTGTAAGTGAGAAACCTGTTCGTTGAAAGCCTCACAGCAATAAATGCACAATTACACCATTTTATTCCTTGCTCTGTACTGCTTCATTTCTAGGCCTGTTTTTGTAAACTCAGTGTGGGGGGGAGTGTGCAGGACAGTCTTCAAATGAGTGTCACCTGCTTTTGACATTTATTTACTCAGGTCTCGTTTTTTGACTCTCAACTCCACTCGCCGTAGAAGTCTGAAATTTCCAAAATGTTGGCAGTGGACCAGACCGCTCACGTTTGGGATTGTCTTGTTTGGCTTCTAATCCGCAAGATTCCAAACCCTAGAAAGATTAACAAGCCCATTGTCCAGGTCCTGAGGAATGTAGCCGTACTGCGGTGCCTTTTGTACCTGCGAAAGTCTGAGGTCACAGCTGCTCTTAGCTCCTGAGTCTCGTACATTTCAGCTCTGCAGTGTCAACTAAACGTAGCATCTTTGAGAAATGCGGGTGGAATTCCAATTCTTGTTGTAACACAGTATTCACAGGCTGTGACTTTCTTGTTCCATTAAGTAATTAAAGTTTTTCTGCTCTTTTTACAGCCTGTCCAGATCATTCATCGGTGTTTAGCCATATCATTGTCCTGGGTGCTTTGAATGGATGCTGGAACAGTGATATAGAAATGTGGTTTTACTGGTGGTTGTTAAGTGCCCAGTTGATGATCTCTGATGATACTGACATCTTACTGGCTGTTTGAGGAAACATTATAGGCAAGTTCTGTCTGTACTAACTGTGCATTTGCACATTTATCCTAATTTTCTCTAGCTGGTGTGTATTTGTCATGGGCAGAGAGTATGAGACTAGAGGGAGTCCAGCAAAGCTAACAGAACTTAGCACAAGATAGGTTATACAGCCACAAAGTAGTTCAGGCTAACAGAATCTAACAGAGGGTTACTCAAACATCCGCAAGTTAACACAAGCTAATAAAAGCTAGCATGAGCTAACAGTTCAATGGGGGGAAGCCCTGAAGCTATGTTGTGATTAAATATCTGCTCTACTTGTCGGTACCTGGAGACTTGTTGGCTTGTGCAGCTGGCCTGGCACGCTTCCCTTCTCCCAGGCTGCTCTGGATGGGATCTCCCTGCAATGATGATGCATCTCAGGCCAGATGAGGCCGGTGAGCCTGTGATTATGTTCATCCATTTGGAGCAGATGGCACTTGCAGTGAGGCATGCAGAAGTACCCCTTCTCTCCTCCTGAATGCATATCGATGTCTGATATCATCCAGTGGATTTTGATATTTAAATCTACACAGTCTAGGAGTGATTCAGGGCTACATTTCACTGCATGTTGTAAACGTAAAAATGTGCATGGGACAAATAAACTTCTTGAATCTTTTCATGAGACTATTGAATCTTTTCATGAGACTATTGTGGCACCAAGAGACAGGAGAGAACATTGTAGACTTACCTTGAGGAGGGTTAAATAATTAAATAACCCGACTGAATTTAGCTTGCGCTGTATCGGCTCTTTCGGAAAATGTGTCCGTTGTTAACCAAATAACGAAATGCAGACTCTCGGGCTGAATTTCTCAAAAATAAATTAGCCGAACGTGGCCACGAGATGGCGATGTTGTGTCGATTCAACAACGTCAGTTAGAACAGAAATTCATTTTTGAATTTTATTAACGGCGATAAATGCCTTTATGCATCCATCCATTTGGCAGACACTTCAAAGCGTGGCGGACCCGGCAGTGCCTACTTTGCGTTTGAAATGTCCCTTCGCTTAACCCGAGAGACGCCATAAAGTCACGTGACCCCATGCGAACGTCCTGGCTTTGCAGGTGAGGCCATGTGCATCGGTTACCTTTTGAATGGCTGACATCTTCAGTTACCTAAAAGTAAATGTATGTTACGTAGATATGATTTGTAAAAGTAATTTAGCGATGTTTACGATTTCCTTTTCCAACGAAAAGAAATGTTCATTATGGATTCAGTTCGTTTTCGCAAACGATGCGGAAGCATGATTTAAATAAGTGTTTGGCTTTCAGCTGCAGTAAAGCCTGGAAACATTTGAAAATTCAGTCACAACTTAATCCAACGGTGACATTCAGTCATAAATTGTAGCACATTTAACAGAAAGATGAGAACTTATATTTTCTCATTTTGAAATGAACACACACACGAACACACAAACTTTACACGTTAACACTTTTGACAGTTAAACGGCATACAGCCTCATTTTATATTATAAACTGTGAATCTCACAGGTTTGACGAATATTAAATTTTGTCCGTATTAAAAATATCTGCTTGTAGCCTACTTTAACAGCAGTTATTTTATGCTTTATTTCTCATGTAAGCCATGATTAAAAAAACACAAAAAGACAATTAAAACGCAGTGGATACTGACAAATTTTAGCATTTGAACAAGTAGCTTACGTAGTAATAACCTAATTTCAAGCGATTTCCTACACTTAATATTTTGCAACCGTTCAAATTTTAAATAAAATATCATCATATGTTACACTGTTTTCAAGACATGGTTAAGTAATAATCTGTTTTACAATTCTGTAAAAAAATATAATTTATTATCCCTCCCACTTATAGAAGAGCGTTAATTTCCCCACAATAAACAGGCAAGTGCACAAATCCGTGGGGCATTGTGTCTGTAATGTCCGTTTTTTTAAGTTCACAAAAATAAATTCTACGCAGGCACTCGATTAGTCCATATGATTCCAGCGACAGTTCATCTAATTTTGACAGTTCGATAATAAATTATTCGAAAGAAGTTTTAATGATCCTACAGGTCCGTTCATTCGTTTAAAGATGGTGCGTTTAAATGTTAAATAAATATCCGGAAATTACTCCGGGCTTTTGGTCTTCCTGTATATATTTTTGTTGTCCTACGTCGCGATATTTCTCATTTCAACTGGAGTTTATTGGCAATCCTAAAGGATGTAAGGAGTGGCTGTCCAGCACCCACGTTCCTATTTGGTACAGCAGCTTTGAGAACCAGTGAATGCCGTCCGCTTTCAGGACATCGTGTGCCGTAGCGCCACCTATAGGAAATAGAAATGAGAGGAGTCTGTAACACCACCTGACGGGTGCAAAAGCCCGGTGGGCCCATGCGTGGTCCTCTATTACCGCGTAGCATGAAGCCAGTACTTGGTCGACCACGATGGTCCCTTGTGCTGTAACCGGAGCGAACGAGCTTCTGTGCTCCTCCGTATAAATCCTCTGAACGGTGACTGCCTTCAGCTGGGCTAGTAGGTCATCCACTACCAGAACCATTTGTCCTGGTTTTACGCTGCTTGCAAAAGTGGCTCTCATGCCGCCGAGCAAATCCGTCCTGTTGTTGAGGACAAAGAGGAGATGGGCCGCCGTGAGGGTGAGCCTCCTCGTCGGTTCCTCTGTTTCGATCACGTAGAAAACTCTCGGCGTGTTCACGTCCTGGTCCACGAACATAATGAAGTCGCTGTACACGAGCTTCCCTTGACTGTCAGAAGCCAAGACCTTGTCGCCGACCCTCAGATCTCTGATCCGCTTCTGACGTCCGTCTTCGAGCGAGACGAAGGCCGTGCCCGGGAAACACCCGCCAGATTTAGCTGCAACCGAGTTTTCTGTAAAAAGAACACTGACGTTTTTAACTCCGCAAAAATAAGAGCGAGATAACAGAATAATACCAGAAAACAGTTTTTGTTCCTCATAGGCCTAAATATGAAATGTACTTCTCAACTCAATGAAACGTAGACATTTTTTAATAATCAAATGTTAAATATGCACATTTAGGCGTATATTCTACTAGGCCTATGTATACAATTTAGAGAAATACTACAAAGTGGGTTTGTAATGCATGCAAATTCTTAATTTGCATATTATTTCAGAGATACACGAATTAGATAACATTACTGGCTTTGTTAAGTTGCCTTCAATTCTATAGTTATCTTAGCTTCTCGACCAGTTGAATAAAATGGGGATAGGCTGACTTAGCTCTACAAATTAGAAACCAATTCAGATTTATCTTGTTGGGACTTCAGCGTTTCACAGCTGCT
>JAAGVU020000078.1:11896385-11911806 GCA_011763525.2 Mormyrus iriodes | reverse complement strand
GATAGGCTGACTTAGCTCTACAAATTAGAAACCAATTCAGATTTATCTTGTTGGGACTTCAGCGTTTCACAGCTGCTATGTGTTATTTGCTCAGGTGCAGAAACCCCCGTATGCTAATTCACGCGCTTACTCCTAGACAACCGGGCAGTTTCAGCGGCTATTTGCACAGCGGAGCCGACTTTGCAAGGCAACGAAGTCCTGCGTTTGAATTGCAAATTAAGATAGTTGTCCTAAATGCTTACAGCTGCCTGTCACTGATGCCCTGATGCCTACTATCACTATCCGCTACGTTGTCAATCCAGTTTTTAGGAAGGTGCTTTCTTCCTGTTTACGATAAACAGGAAAATTTAAAAATCTCGGTTTTCACTTCAACGTTTAATGTTCATGGAAGGTCTCGACCATGAAGTCACTTGAAAAGCAGATCCCGCCTTGGTTTATCCACTATATCGTTGCCCTGATCGTTTCTGGGACAGGTCCCAACACTGACAGGCTTCACACTGTCCGCTTGGAGGATCTCAGGATGTGTTTCGAATTTTGGACGTTAGATGCCTGACTGGCGAATAGAACGTGCCGACCAATTTATAATCCTAATTTTCCAGAAGTGGTATGTGCATGTCGCAATTATAAACAGTAGCCTGTAGCCTAATTAACGAAATGAAAAGTGCCGCGTTAACGAAAGCGCGACATCTGCATCGATAGCAGTTATTCTGTGTAATGTACATCATCGAACTGTATGAATGATTCATTATTTGACTTGTATTTATAAATTTGTAGGCCAAATGGTAGTATTTTATTGGGGACGTTATGTTAAGTGTAATGATAATGCAAATTTGTGAGAAACGATCAAAAAGGCTCTTCACGAATAGTTTGGTTCCGTCTACGTTTACTGGTCAAATATTTAAGCGAACGCTTAATAAAATCAACTATACAAAGTTTTGTTCTAATTGTAGCGGTCTTATAATAACTGTAAAAATAACGTGATACTCACTACACAGAGTGATGCTGTTCTGTAAAATACTGTACATCTGTAGTAAGATGATAATTGGATCTATGACGATAATAGTAATCAAAATGAAGCCCGTTTAAATGTTTTCTTAAATGTGGAGGGTTTTAATTAGTAAACATTAATGAGCACTTCAGGTTAAAAAGACAAACCCGCATAATCCAGTCCCGAGGACAGCTCCATGCTCCTCGTCAAAGAATTTGTAGAAATATTTGGGGAGACACAGGATACGCACCCACACAAACTCGGAACTTCCATTGTGTTTTATTATTGCAAAGACCGTAAACACTGGTAAAGTCAACGCCCTCACCTGCTTTGACCGAACAATGAATGTGGGCTTTTGATTCATAATAAACCCAATCGAATCCAGCTTCCACTGCGAGCCTGGACAGGGTTCCGTACTTGCTTTTGTCTCTGTCAGAGGTAGTTATATCCACGGCTCTTCCCTCGTAATGTAAGGACTCGTCAAAATGATTCCCGTCCTCGTCCCAGCCTTCTGTCACACGCAGCTTGACTCCCGGCCACTGGTTCATGACTGAAATAGCCAACGAATTCAGCTTGTCCTTGCATCTCTGAGAAAAGAGAGAGAGGCTTTAAGAAATTAACCTTTGTTCACTGTGACCCTGTATAATACAGGTTGTATTAGATAAGGGGTATGGAAGATGTGTAGATGAATGGATGGAAAAATGTTTACTCCGCAATGGCCAAGTCCCGAGTTTCAGCGGGAAGATGAGAGAAATTTCCGTCAATATACATAACCCGGGTTATGGTCTTGTTTGGAATCTCCATTGATGAAAACAATCCAGTTTTATTTTTAAAATGCACTGAATTAACATCCCTTCCAGATAGCTTGTTTTAACTGCAGTACAGGTTTGAAGTGTCGATTGCAATCATTGATTTCGTCAGTTTGAGCGCCAAGTCAAAGGACGTGCAACTCAGCCTGATGCGCTCCAAAAGACGCGTCGATCAATTAAATTTTAAGACATCTTTCTGAAGTGCACAGATGATTTGCTATTTTTAAGACTGATATTTCATCAAAACTCGTATCCATAAATCAGAATAAATCAATTAGCCATTTAAAACTGGAGCGTAATTCAAGAAACATTACATATTATACATTTTATTAGCAATATGCCATTCAACATGGGCTCGTGGTCCAAACATCTTCGTGCCCCACCTCAGCCACTTCTAAAGAACAGAGCAGACGACACCAATAAAATCTGAGACATCTGTATTCATTTACAGGCGACCTGTCAAAGACATTGTAAAATATTAGGAACAAACGATGCAGATAATCGTTGCATGTGGCGGGCAAGGATAGGATACGTCTTCAGTCTCATTCAGAAAGAACCGACAAAACCATGTATTAATTCACGGGATCCCGTGCCGCAAATCAAGACGAATTCTGCCCGCCTACCATGAAGCTCAGCGGGGCTCCTTTTAGGGCTTTGTGCCCAGATAAATTTGTTCGACAACCGCTTACTACCGCCTCCTAACCTCTTCACAGATTAACTGGCGCTGGAAACACTTAACAGGTACCTGACATAATAACACATTCAAGATGAACTCGTTAAATTTCCTCCTTGGTTTGCAAGGCTTTCAGGCCGCATAGTGGAGCTTATAATGATTTTCAGTCTGTCGCCGCTGTAAAGTGGATCTTAAACGTAATACTGTGACACGTTCGGTCTTTCATTGCCATCCCTCGCTTTAAGATCAACATTTTGACATAAACATAATACTAAGTCCCAAGTTAAAATACGGCTGACTAGTAAATATCTTAGGAAACAGCGTATAGTTTTGCCCTTTTTAAAACACTTAACTTAAAACTGCAGGGCAGTTTACCTATAGTTTCAATGCATAATAAGAACGAGTCTCGGGAAGCTGATTTCCATAAGCCTGAAAAGATGGAGACTCGTCCCAGAGTGACAGTTTCCAATAAAGCTACAGTCACTTTCATAAAACTATCCATCCAAGGCGGTACGACAGGAGAGACACGATTGAGTTGCTGATACAATTTCCGCCAATAAAGGACTTAAACTGTTTTCCTTCGTACATACAACAGCTACGAATGACGATGACCGCACGTCACTAGGCTATATTAAATATGTTCATTCCGTCATTGTCTTATAAAAGATAATGTCTGCGATCCTGCATATCTTGCATTTAAAATCCACTCAATTACCATCTGGACACATGAATCGGAAAAGGGCTTCTTAGCTAAGTATCATCTCATGAAACAGAAGAGTACCGATTCACGCTTCCTCAAACATTTACAGTAAAAACAACGTTTGACCAAATAATGGGACCCTATTAAAGTCAAATGGCATCACCGCTTAAAATACCCAAGACACGAAACACGATAGGAAGATCTGACGTATGTCTTAAACTAAACAGAAGTCACAGATTTCTTTCCCAGCTTAAATGCACGTTCCCTTATATATCACCACATTTTCACCTGTAGACAAAAATGTTTTGTATTGTCAATTGTCAATGTAATGGTCTACAGGATATATCTTCATAAAAACGTCGATATTTCCCTAATCAGCACAACTGAGAATGGATGTATCTTGACGCGCGCTGCAGTTAACCTTTGACGTCCAGACTACTGTAGGAGACCGGCGTTTTTATTCCCCTCTATATTTAGATGTCATGTGGTTGACAGAGTAAGAGAAGAGAGAGTGAACTAAATTTAGGAGATGAGCGTGTATACATTGTGCCTCCATGCATACTTAAACTTACAGACCCATTGATAAAACGCGATTTAATTTCAGCTGCATAATTTCGGGATGCATATTTGAGATGGAACGTTATATTTTCAATGGATTAACACGATGTTTGTGTCGGGTGATTTCTGATATTTTTATCAATCCTTTCTCAACTAGTACGATGGAGGTTTCTGTAAACAACACAGGAACAGCACAGGAAAAGTACAGTGGACTTCAAACGTCGCAGATCATTTAAAGGGTGGTTAGGGTTACGATCCAAGGAATAAACACGCCTTTCCCAGCGTACCTGTGTCATCAGTCGGTCGGCGCTGGTGTTCTCCTCATCCTTGAAGATAATGTCAGGATTGTAGTTAGGAGTCAGCTCCTTAAATCTCTCGGAGTTTCTCGTGATCTTGCCCTCGTATCTGCCACTGGCCCCCAGCGTCTTCTCAGCGACATTAGGGATGAACTGTTTGTATGCCAGGGGGGTCAGCTTCTTCGGGTGTCTCCTGTTTTTGCCGAAACCCCTGCCCGGTCCGCACGCCAACCCGGAGGACGCAAAGGAGAAGCAGAGGAAAGCCGCTAGCATAAACCTCATTAACGTCTGCATTTTGCCAGCTGACTGAAATTATTCATAAGCCGTTGCACATGTAGCCGGCTGTGTCCAGGCTCACTGGTGCACTCTGTGCCGTATACTCTCCAGCGCTTCCCCGTTTTTCCTCTGGTTCGGGTATTTATCCAGTGATTCGTACCGATGCAGGTGCGTTATCTGCAGCGTCTGCTTTGCTGATAACTAAAGGCATCGGGGCAAAGTATCTGCAGCACGAGATGGAAAAAGAAAGGACTCGTGGACACAATTCTAGGAGGGCTGCAACCGCTAGTGAGGGGAGTCTGGCTTTAATACTGTGTATTATAGCAGTGATCTGTGGCGGGGAAGACAGCTGATTGGCTCAACCAGACAACCCCCTCTGATGTTTAAATCTTTAGATTTTTTTGTCTTTCACCTGAAGGCTGGATTTGAAGGGAGGGGCTGAATTCTATGGAAAACATCAGTCATGCATACAGAAAAGCATGATGGAACTTAAATATACAATTGTCGAACACTGACTTTCCTGTAAAATGTGTGTATATACATATTCTGTGTGTCTCTATATTGATTCATGTCAATATTCTATAAAAAAAGATTGCACACAATTTGCTTACATTTCACAAATTGGCTTTTACGTTGACTTAGATGTCTTCAAAACTGTCGTACGCACTTCGTTTCAACTGAAACTCAGAGTAGCCTAGTGCAATGATCATTTTCGTGCTCAAGAAAATATGCATTACAACATTTATTGTCAAAGAAGTAGTCCTAAACAATTACAGCGTACTAACCTAAAATACAGGTTTTTCTTTTATGTTATGTGCAGCAGGTGGCTGTTCGACGCAAAACAGAAATGACAAGACAAACGTGACGTCATGAAATGAATGGGATCTATATTTTCCATATATTGATAATTAGAATGCAGAGCGGATCTTTTTCAACATAGTTCACTGAAGGAAAGGCCGAGTTTACCTCGGTTATTGAACATATCCTATAAAGTGGGTTTTTAAAAAAAAAACAAAAAAACACCAAATTGAAACTATATATTTTTAAATAAAGTGGGTTTATTTAAAAACACCAAATTGTAAATATATATTTTAACATATTAGTATTCAGAACCCACAATTTGACAGTTATTTATACATGTTTCGCTGGGCTGCTGTGCACTGAACTGCACACATATCAGCTTTGACAGTGAAATTAGGCTGCCAGTAACCGAAGAAAAACCCGTCATGTTAAATGCATGAACAAGGTCGTTCAGAAAGGTTCAGAAACTGTTTCCAACCGCTCCATAAATACTAGCTGGATAACCAGTTAGTGAAAATATAATTTACTGGATAAAGTCCGCTAAAGGTATCAGATTCTCCGATTTAACGTCCTAGCTGCATTATCGCAAATGAGACAGCATTAAAATATCAGAAAACCATACGACCAATTACGGCAAATGGCTGGTCATGTATCAAAAATAATATCACAATATATTCACCAGAATAAACAGCCAATCATTTAAAAGCACAGGCGGAGCCTGGCTGCCAGCGGCAGCTTGGACCACGACTCCGAGAATACCCCGTCACCATGCCCCCCCCCCCCCGCAGCCTCGTGGCTTCGCGGCAGGTCCACGCGCAGTGCCTGGACCCCACTTTTCTTTTGCACTGTGAATTTAACACGAGTATGGAAGTGTCCAGGAAAGGGGAGGTTAAATCACTTAAATGTGAATTAACGTTATTCACCTCTCCTGCTTCTTCCTGTTTCGCTAATATTTTGTAGGTAGGATAAATTATGGCTTCCAGTGGGGAAATTACTTTATTGCTGCGGGGCTGATCGGCTTACATACAGCAGGTTCGTGATGCCTGATTAGCATATCGGAACTCGCGTTCCATTCAATTTATGTTGTCCGGCGTGTCTACGAAGGTGAGGCGTAGCTGTCATGCGGTGAAGGTCAGACCTGCTGGTCTGCTCTTACCTGGCCATACCTTCCTCCTTTGGATCTGACGGTCTGCTGTTTGCAGCATCATTGGAGCATATGTACGTTAGCAAAATTGGGTGTCCACCAGCCTTTAGAAGAAGCCTGTGCATGTGCTGGTCCCTCCAGCTAATTGGCATCTGTAAATTGCCCATAGTGTATGACTTTGACTGTGCCCAGTGATGGACTGGCATCCTGTCCAGGGTATACCCCGCCTTGTGCCCTATAGTATAAGTTCCAAGTACTCTACTCGACCCTAATTGAGATAGGCAGTTGTAAGATGAATGAATGTATAACATGAGCTCTATTTTTAGAATACAGAGCCCAGTCCTTTCATATGACTGACTGTCACCTGTCAGTAGATAGCATGCTATTTTGTCTAACAGTGACCTGAAAGGGTTTTAGCCAGTGACCTCTCAGCCTGCGAGATGCTCCAAAGTTTCCTGTTGAGAAGTAATCTATGAACGTTGATGGCTCCTAACCAACAGACCTTGTAGGAGCGTCAGAACTTGGACACCTGAAATGGTGTATTACTCATACCACTTAAGGCATCATGTAACAGTCAAGGTTTTGAAGATTTGTTAAATTCTTTGATATTCTTTGGCACCTTCCACTTTTCTGATAGCAACTGAATGAAGCTGAAGGTTTTCTTCAATGTTTTGTGTTGCTTCCACAGAATGTACTCTGCCACCATCATCCCTTCCCTGCATTAAATCAGATGGCCCAACTGACATTGGGGTGGCATGGAAGGAGATGGCTTTCAGGTCCTGCTGGGCATATGGCCGATCTTGTTAGATGGCTGGCAGGAAATGCTGGCTCTCCGTGACACCACAAGGTCACCCTTCCACACAGCCCTGCTGTGTCGGTCATGGAGATCTCAGTCAAGCCTCTACCAAACTACAGTCACCCCAACGATTTCAGAAAGCAAGATTCAGCCAGTAAAGCTGACTGAAATTAGCATCTCCCATTGTTTGAAAAGGAGGATGTAACTACCCATGACGTGCCAGCGGGGGGCGTGGTTGTTAGAACATTGAGCGTGAGACTGAAATGTTACACTGAGGTTCTGATTCTGCCATTAAATCAAAACTCAAATGCCAGACTCTAGCATCCGTAGACACTTAAGCTGCCTAACAGAGAATGTTTAGCTAACTATGTGAATGATTGCTTGGGATGGAAGTGTAAGGTGAGTAACTAGGAAGACGGCCTGGAAGAATCACTCTTTCATGCTGCTTCATCCTGGACCATGAGGTGGAGATCTCCTCATGAAAGGACAAAATAGCGGCCCTTTGTAGACCAAGGTGTGGCTGAGTAAACCTGACATGCAGACAATCATATCCAGCCTTATTTAACAGCGTGAGCGAAAAGAGTCTTTGACGTATCTTAGTGCTTAAACATTCGTCATCGCAATTTTTTTTATCGTTAAATTAAGTAACTGGAAATGACAAGAAACACACCAACCCTCAAAACAACGAACCAGATCTTTTGTACATAATCTGACAGTTTTTTTCAGTAAGTAGCTTAATTTTGCTCAAAACACAGGAAACTATCCTTCAGAATTTTATTACTTGTTAATTAGAATCAAAGCCACATCCATCAGTACTATGGAAGCACCCCGCTTAATGTCTCAGATGCCACTGGCCTTGCAAACGTCACTAAGACATTATTATTACTGCCATTAAAGCAGCTCTTTGTGGCCACAGGAGTGTCTGGTCCTCTATTACTGACCTACATTCCCTTGTTCTTCTGTGACTGACGTCAGACCCACCTGTTCCCACGGTAACAGAACAAATTGGTTCATGGTTACTCTCTTTGATGAACTTTGACCTCAGACAAGGGCACCTGCATTCCATGCATCTCGTGGTTATTGTAGTCTGAATCTCACCTCTGACTCCCCCTCCCGAGAGCCCATGGAACACTCTGGGAAATGAATTTGGAGAAGAGAGGAGGGATGTAAAGGGAACAGGGTAGAAGTGTTAAATAATTGAGTAGAAGCCCTTAAAGCTGAAAGAGAGCAGAAGAATGTTCTGGAACCAGTGAGTTTTTGCTGCAGTCCAGCGAAACAGCCACGTGGGGCTCTGACCTGCGTCAGAGGGCACGGTGACCTTTGAACTGTTGCTCCTGTGAGATGATGCACTGCCTCCCTGTCTGAGAAGGGGGGGGGGTCATGTGCTGTACTTTCCCAGGTCAGCGCTGGAATAGCGTGTGTTTGATGGGTTACAGGACGCACAGGAAACAGTTAGATGTTCTATGGCAATTAGACGTCCTTCTAGACTTTGTATGTTAACCTTACGGCAGAATAATTGTCAGCATAAATTATAGGTGGGGTACGGGATACACAATAATCATCTTTGAAGAAGCATCGTTTGTGTCCTCAGTTTTACTTCAGTCACACACATTATTTCATCTGTCCATCCATCCTCTTTTCTTCCATCCCTTAACCAAATACATGGTGGTGGGGGGTCTGGAGCCTGTCCCAGGCACCAAAGGGCACAAGTTACTACATGCTTCAGCCACCATTTTCACCAAAAAAAATTACACAGCTTATGATTTTCCGTGTCACTCACAGTCGGGTATTACTCAGAAGAACCAGGATGTAAGAATCGGACCAGACTCAGGACCATATCACGCATGCTCACATGCAGGTTAGTGAACCCACACATCTTTGCCACCTGTTCACCTACTGCGAGCTGTAATTCCCTGCATCAGGTAAACATGTAATTCACACCTGCTGTCTACGCCACGTTCCTTCAACGGAACGACAGGGCTTATGATTATAATATAGTACTGGAGTGCTAATATTTTTCACCACTTGGAACACGTGGTGTTCTCACAAGGTTGTTTAAAAAATACACTACATACTGTTAGAATCAGCCATATTCTCCTGCCTGACATGAGGTGCCAACTGCTCAGTGCGTGTTTGTAAAGAAAATCATTTTCCATCGCATAGTAGCACTAGCCTCTGAACAGCCCTAATCACAATGGAAAACTTTACTCAGCTTTTCAAAATGCAGCACACTCACTGAATTGAAAGCCAGACTCGTCATCCAGCATGACAGGCAGAAGGTAATCCAGAGAAACTGCCCAGTCACTGATTAAGAAGTGCATTTAATAAACCTTAATAGTAAATGGACACCATTAATCTTGGCATGTGGAGAACCATTACACTCAGATATTAATTTAACTCAATAAAAGAATATGCAATGCATTTTTCTTTGGGTTTAGATGATGACCTCATCCCACACATTCTGAGTAAGGCGTGCAATGAAGGACTGAATAATCAAAATGAAAACGCAGAAGACCAATTTGCTAAATGAAACTTTCCTCGCGTGAATCTTGGTTTATAAACCTGCAGTCTTAGCCTTAATCTTTATGTCTGGCATTAAGTTTCTTTTAAAAGTTATATAGGCACAGGAGAACAAAAAAGGTGACTGAACATTAGCATTTATCTTTCCACTCAACCATCCATCTATCCATCCAACCATCCATCCATCCATCCATCCATCCATCCTTAAATTTTTCTTGGCAATTTTATGGAAAAATACCCTGTACTGATAAAAGGCTTTGGGAAGTAAATGGATTGATGGATGGTTTAGTAGGTGGGTGGAGTACCTGCCCTGTGCCAGACTGGCAGCCTGTCCAGAAAACTCCCCAGCCTTGAACCCTTTCCTACCCCCCTACAACCCTCTACTGGATTATCAGATGGTAAACGGGTGGATGTTTTTATTTCATTTTTAGAAAAGGCAAACCTGTTGCAATCAGCAGGCCTGTGGACAGAAGTAGCAGGTGTAGCTGAAAGAGTCAGAGGATACTGCAGGGGCCGGTTTAAATTTCAGCCCCAGCAAGGAAGAGGTGTTCAGTAATGCTGTACATAGAGCGAGACCACTGACACCAGGCCACAGGAAGGGGCAGCTGGCTTTCTTGAATACTTGTTTGACAGCTTTATACCGTGATGACTACTTTATTCCTCAACCTTCACATCTGCTCCAGAAAGGACCATTAGAGTCTTCAAAGCCCAGTTTCCAATAAAAAATGCCCTGTCTGGCCCTTACTATTGCAGAACCATGAGTGTCCCTGAGTGTCATCAGGGTAGAAAAATGCCAATACTTGCAATTAACACACTTCAAGTGGGAAGGACTCAAACAATTTATGGTATATTTTCTTTTAAATTAACCTGAGCGATTACACTGAGTCCATTCATCTAAAATGCATTACATGTCCTGAATACACTTGTCTTGCGTGTATCGCTGGTGTTGAGCTCATATCGTTCCTTGGAGGGCCATGTGAATATGCTCTGTAGCAACATATCCCTCATGCAGAAAACACAGATATGCATGTTCTCAGCACTTGGAGAAGGAACCAGTTCTGTATCCAAAATGGCTGCAGATTCAACATACTGATGATGATCCACTGATAAGGGCATCCAGCCCAGTAGCTTCAGCTTGTGGTTAAATTACAAGGGGTGGGAAAACAGGTAAGAAGCAAAGCTGCTTTTCTCAGGTACACCAGCTTTTAAGAACAACATAGTCATATAGCCATGGGCTGCTTAAACAAACTACTAGGCTTCTTTCGTGTTTTTACAATCGGAAACATCGATAACGTTCCAGCCTGTTAAAAACTGCATAAATCATCTAACGCGGCTGTAACTCCACTACAGTTATTTGCCGTTTCTGTTCTCAGGAAAGAAGGTCTTACATTGTTTTTGGTTAAGAGAACATCGACACGATCGCATTTTGCAAACGCATCTACAGTGGCCGTCCGTGATCAGCGGCGCCCGGCTTCGGGTGTTAGATGCTGCGCCTATCTTTCAATCGGAGCCCCTCGCTGCAATCACTGCGGCATTGTTAGAGTCATGTTGTGGAAAAGGTCTCTGTCAGGGAGCATGATGAATCACCTGGGCTTGGGTTTTTTTTTTTATAAAAAAAAACCAAGATCCAATCGGCTTTTCCATCGGGACACACAGAAAGAAAAAGCCGAACCGCTTCTTTCATGTCCGATGCTTTTCAGCGCAACGCCGCGTTTTAAAACTTCTCTGCACGAATCTGACAAAGCAAACATCCCGCGGAGGAGCCGCTCCCGACCGCCGGAGGTGATGACGGCCGGGGCAGCCCAGCTTTCTTTGGGGCTTAAGGAAAACAGAAAGGGGCACGACCGGACCCTGGGCTCCGTTAAGTGGCGGGGGCTCCTCGCTGTCGCGACAGGCTCGCCGTGCCCCCAGAGACGCGCTCTTTGTGCTCAGAGGCCCCCAAATGGACTTTAGGTACACATAGACACCCCTTTAACAAGAGCCCAGAGGAATGACAAAAATAACCTGTCGGAAAAGATAGAGCCCGTCTAGACCCTGCCAGAAAACAGGCTTAAATCCATGCGGTTTGTATTTAGGAAAAAACAAAAAAGTAAAGCGCACAATATGACTTTAGTGTTTATGTGGCGCTCTCTCTCTCTCTCTTTTTTTTTTTTTTTTTTACAAACCGTGTGATTTAATTTTTCATGCTGGTTTGATCAGAGTTCAAAACCATTTTAAGGTTAATCCGTACATTATTTATTGGTAATTACTGCTGATTGCTTCAAATTATGGCTTGTACGTACTCGACAGACTTAACATGAGTCCGCGATCCAAATGCAGGTTTGTCCGTCCCCATACACCACGTGTAGAACCTGAGCTACAATACACATTTTAAAATGTTCGCCATTTGTGGTTCGTTTGTGTGTAAATCATCACCGACGATTCGGGTGCCGCCTGCTACAGATAGGGGATATAACTGAAGCTTAATAAACTGTTTTAAAGTTGTCACGTATCTTTATTATCGGACGAGGTGGTAAATTGTACAATAAATTTAATGATAATAAATCTAATCTCATACACGTGTAATATTTTATGTTCGGCAGGATTCATTTAGTCGTTTCCACACAGTAAAGGATGGCAGGGTGACAGCATCTGTCGTGTAAGGTGATTATTAACGTGAGTTTATTTTGATTGTACCTGTCAGTTTAGGTGTTGCCCCTCCCACTCATTGCTAACCAAGACTTAACAGAGCTGTCCCGAGTGACAGGACGTAATCGTGCAGCCCCAATCTTCTTCAGAGCGTTTTCGACCGGTACTTTACAAGATGAGGCTTTTGACATAAATCGTTGCTGCCAAATGCCCGAAGTGATGCCTGTAATTTGGAAATTATGCTCTTTATTTCACGGTCGTAAAATTAACCCGTGAAAGAGCGTGATTGCGGTGCCTAGTGATTAACTGCGCTCGGAGCGACCGTGCAAAATGCACAAGTACACCGAAATCAAGCAATTGTGTCGCAAGAATTTCAGTACGTTTTATGTTAAAGTCTTCATTGTGAGATTTAGACGGACATATTCATGAAATCCAATTCAAATAACGAGGCTGGAATGAAACATATTTGCCATATTTAAAAGTGTTAAATACAAAATATGCCACACGCAATTTGAGTATTGTATAGACGTCAGCCCATACATTTATAAGTAGTTTCAGTTTTTGGTACAAAGATCTGATGACATTCCAGTCTTCGATAGGCTGAATGGTTTTACTGGGACATACATCTATAGTGAGCAAAGGCAACAGACCCTCCAACAACATGCGGAAGAGCCTTGCTTTGGATGCCAAATGCCTCAACTTATAACTAAAATTTACTGGTGGTTTATGGGTATTTCTGTAATCTCACTCTCACTAATTACAGCTGGTAAACGTCCGGAAGGCTATAGTAATTCACAAAGTGAGCTGTGGCCTAACTTAATACGTTTTGGGGGATACAGTCTTGGTTAAGCGTTTTCTTTCCATCAGTGCAATGTGCAAACCGGGTAGTATTACTCTAAAAAGTGACCTCTTTCCGGAAAGTGTCTGTTCCTCGGGTCTGTGGGGGCGGTCAGTGCTGTTAACAGGCTGCTACCCCTGAGATTGGGGTTTGCGTTCAGCCTTGTCAGGACCTGCGGGGTGTGTCTGAATATAGACAGGAGGTTTTTTAGGTCAGCCTCTCCTCACAGCTCACACCTCCAGAAAGGCAGGCTGCGTGAGGCTGATCTGCTGTTTCTGTCTGAGCAAAGTGCATTGACAGACATTCTGATCCAAACGGCCATTTTACAATCACGCTTTCAAAATTGTCAGATACTTTTGAAGGAATTCAATTGAACACTTCACTCTTATGTGTGACAATAATATCCTTCCCAGAACTGGAACCTGCCTTTTGGGTTTAAATCAATGCCCTTCCCTCCTTCACCCATCCCTCTGTGTATCAATCCATCCATCAAAGGGCAAAGATTTGAGTATGGATGGTAGGGATATGCACCAATATAGTGTGAGTACCATATGTGTTTAGGGGCTTGGGCCTGATTTGGTCCCTACCAATGTTGAAACCAAACCTACACCCTTACATCCATCCATCCGTCCATCCATAACCACAGATCCAGTAGAGGGTCCCAATGAGCCAGAAATGTATCCCACTATCACTATGGGCAATTCGGAGACGCCTGTTCAAATAACTGTTTTTGAACCTCAGAAGGAAACTGGTACAAACACGGAGAAAAAATTTAGACTCCACATACAAAGAGTATGGGTGAAAATCCTCCCCCCCCCGCCCTCGAGGAGTGAGGCGACAGGGCTGCACTGCTGCACCTTTTAGAAACGTGTAAATTTCAAGACCCCCATATGGGAGGCGTACACCTCGAATCAGTGGCAATTATGGACGATGTATAGCCATAATCAGCACTAATAACGGGATATGTTGTTAAAATCAGCAGTAATTATAGGAGATGTATAGTTAACATCAGCAGTAATCATAGGAGTTGTCTGGAAAATGAGAGCTAATCAGACAGCTTTCAGCCCAACTCTAAATCCGTTAAAGACGCAACTCTTTAGCGCCCAGCGGCTCGAAGGTGAGGCCTTCCTCTCTACGATGATTCTCATTGGCTGATACCATGTGATCAGGGCATCTGCTGGATGTTCTATAAATCTTCCCATCAGCCTACAGTTTCTGGCCTGGGGGGCTCTTTATAATGAAGCCCCACTAACTTAACGACTTAATATAGCATTAAGTGCCACTTTGTAAAAAGAAAAAAAAAAACAGCTATTGGCTAAAACCATTTGGCAGCATTGTAGACTGTCTACCAAGAAAAGCTTAATTAATCTTTTAAACTCTGTTTAGTCTCCTTCTCCCTCCGTCTGCTACTGAATCAGCAGATTAAGCCAAGTTAGAGTAGCCTTCCCGGATGCCAAGATGAATTCTGAGTGATGCGTCTCGGGTGCTGAAAAGGGCTCGCTAATGTTGGAGCGGATGCGAAAGTAAAGCCTCTTAAACCTCTTAAAAGGAAGTTAATGGTGACCTGTGGTGATCACATGACAGCATTTAACCAATTAAATTAGACCAATGAGGTGGAGCGAAAAATGTATATTATGTTCTATATATATGTATAATGGAATTAAACTGTGCCATTTCTGTTTGAAAGCTTTGAAATCTTTGTAGTGTTATATATTACAGATCAATGGCAAGAAAAAAAATAACATTTTTTAATTGCAAGCATAGTTGACGAGGAAGTCTTCTGGAAAAAAACAGACGGCGATCTGTGCAGCAAAAATGACAGCCAGTAATTGGGAATTAATCCAAAATGTTTAATTTTATGCCAGTGGGTTTTAAGATGAGGGAACTCCTGAGATTCTGTCATTCGGTATTTATTCAGAAAACGGTGATGTCATGTGATGTTTTTTGAGGAAGTCTGATGTCTGTAAGAACCAGCAAGTAGGTGAAAGTGCTATGATTAGTGCTGTCAGACACAATGGGGTAAACGACCGATGCTGAATCCCGTTGACAGACGTGGCGTTTTTGTCAGTATGTACTGATTTGGTGTACTAATTTATCACCAGCAGTGGCAGGTTACACTGCTAAATCTGTCCATCACAGTCATAATGGGCCCCTGAGCAAGGCTGTTAACCCCCATTTGCTCCAGGGGTGCTGCATGCAGGCTGACCCCCCCCCAAGTGTGCTTGCACCTGTATATGTATGCGTTTCGTGGAGAGGAGATGGGATAGGCAAACACACCTTTCCCCATGGGGCTGAGTGAAGTATACCCTATTCTATTCTATTCTATTTTATTCTAATGAATCCACTGGCCGGCAAGTTCCATGCTACTTATAGTTGTTGTACCTGGGTAGTATA
>JAAGVU020000078.1:11867338-11880154 GCA_011763525.2 Mormyrus iriodes | reverse complement strand
TATATCTCTAGCACAATGTCTGACCACCTTTTATCAGATGCTTATACCATTTACAGCCAGAAGAAACCTATTGGTCAAATAAAAGTTCACTATAGATCAACATTTGGTATGGGTACGAATAATTTTGGGTTTGACTGTACCTTCCAGTAGCTTATTGGAAACAGGATTGGGGAGGGGGGGTGCAAACTTCACACACATATACTGGGCCTGGACCCAAATCCCACAGCCCTGTATGTGTGAGTCCACTGTGTCTAAAATGCATTTTCCTATATTTTTTTCTGTGCGATAAAACAAGTGTAAATTTCTAAAGCTATGGAAATGACCCTTAGAAATATGCGGCTATTGTTGTAATGTTACAGTAGCCCCATCATGGACAGAGAGCTTTTTGTGAAGAACAGCATTGAGAGGAGCGGCTGGGTAACGATTAATGGAGTTAAACACACAATGTCATTGTGATGCGTCCTAAAGGAGAGGCTCAGACCTCGTCAGGCCGTAAATCCGAGCGTCACCGCGATCCCACTCTCCTGCCCCTTCTCCTAATGGAACAATACTGGCACTCAGTTTGGGACGATGGATCTGGGCTAAATGAGACCTTCTGATCTGCGGGTGCCATGTTCTTCCATGACGAAACACAACTAAAGTAACAGATTGGGTGCCTGTTACACTGCGTGGATGACAGAATCCTTGGGTAGTTATGTTAAAAGGTTATAATGCTCCTGAACATGGCCGCTAACAGTGGAAACTATGGTGCAGTGAGATTTCGATAAAGCAATTAAGGACATGATCTGGGTGTTGGGTCCTGACAAGAACCAGGAGGGTTTTATCAGCAAGGGCCCCAAACCACAGCGTGAGCTAAACCGCTTCCCCTCAGCAGAGATCTTGTCTTTCAGCGATTGCGGAATGCAAGCACAGGACTACATTATCGCGAGGGGGGGTCGTTGTTACTTAGTTACTTGATCGCAGAGTGTTGGTGCCACCCACATAAAATGATTGGTCAATTAGCTATACAAAGTTTGTTAAAAACCAGGTTTAAAATAATGATCCCTGTGTGATCTAGAACGATACTTCCTGGAGCTTATCTTTATGTCTTACGTTTGCGTTTCATGTTCACATTTGACCATATTTACTTCAACCAGCTTCTTAACCAGTTAACTGGACTACATTTAGTTAAGTGCTCACTACAGAACCTGCATCTTCCCTGAGTGCGATGGAGAGTTATTTTAATTTTTGTTAGTTTTTAATCTATTAGCCCAGTGAACGCAGCCCCAGTGGTTAGAGATTGGGCAGGTGCTGACTCATCTCACGGTTTGCAGTAAAAATCCCTGCCAACGTATTACCTTAAAAGCACCAGGAGCTGAGGAATGCAGACTTTCATTACGAACAAATGGGTTACAGACAGGGGCACCTCCGTCAACCCTATGTGACAAAGACCCAGAGGCTGAAGGACGGGTGTGACTGACAGTGACGTGCAGTGTATGTCATTGAAGCTTCAGGAGTTACTGGGCCCTAGCACTGACCAAGTCCAGCAGGACAGGGGAAGGACGTGAACATGGATGCAGGACTGCTGTAGCACCAGGCCGTCTCCAGGAGACACAGGGTCAAATCCAAGGCGGGAGCTGGGTTAGGACAGGAGCTCTGCTGTTGGTTAAACGGCTCTGTGGTGTTGTTTGGTATGTGTAGTGATGAAAGGTCTCCCCAGTCCTCAGGGTGGTTATGGGGGGGGCAAGTTTGAAGGACACGTGTGTCTCTCCTAAATGCCATTCTCCGCTCACATGTCACATTTGCCGGGGATGGCGCTCGCATTTACAGCACTGCCCATCTGCAGGAATCCTCGCCAGCCATAAAAATCATTAATTCCCCTCTCAAGGTGACACGTTTCCCCAGTTTCCCCAGTTTCCCACATCCCTCAGGCTCTGAGGGGCCCCGCCACGCGACGCGTCAGAAAGCACGCCCCGCCCCTTCATGTTTTACTGCGCGCAAAATGAAGTGTCAGGGTTTGCTAGTCAGACTGATAAATGGAGGGAGATGCACCTGTCAGGCGCTGCTGAGGCGCTATATAGTATTGTCGCACTGGAGAGAGCAACGAAAACAAAGTGCACAAGACAGAAGCAAATTTGTAATGGAATTTCATTTTTTTTATACCTAACATATATTTTTTAAATTTAAATTTAAAGCTGCTTTGCTGAGAAACGTTCTGATGTTGGAATATAATGAGGGTGAATGTCCTTTAGTGATCTTTAATGGAAATATTGACAATACCCGTCTCTATGTTCAGAAGGTCATAGGAGTCCAAATCGTGTGGCTGGTAATTATATGACCATTGGCCAATTGAGCAAGGTCCTTAAACCCAGGCGCATCGCTAGAGATTCTGGGCCCCATGAAAGCATATTATATTGCCTTTATGGCACCCCTGCTTAAACTGAGTTACTCCAGGGGTGCTGGATGCTGGCTGACTCCTCACATGTGTGTCACCTTGAACAAAAACTGTCTACTAAATAAACAGGTGTAAGTATAAAGGATCAGGGTGATCCGGAGGGTTGCCGGTTCAAATCCCAGGGCCAGCAAAGTAATTTCACTGTTGGGACCTTCAGCAAGGCCCTTAACCCACAATTGCTCGAAGGTCTGGCTGACACTAGGTTCTAAAAAATATGTTGCTTTGCATAAAAGTGTCTGTTACACAAATAAAATGTGAATGTAATTTTGAGGCTCATTTTACGTATAAAACGTCAGTGTTCCATGGAAAATATGCTGACAAGTTTTTCAACACAGCAGCCTCACACAAAACACACATCACGTCTTCTCAGATTGGCTTGGTCACCTGTGTAAATTTGGTTGTTCTCCCTGTCCCGCTTATCTCACTTATCTGTCTTGGTGGCACCTTTCAGGTGACGCCCCCAGCTGCAACGCCAGACGGCTGGTTGGGCAATAAAGATTTATCAGCGACTCCAACGATTGATTGATTGGTTACAAAGGTGTTTTGCAAACTGATCTGGACCAGTGGGGGGAGGGGGGTGTATGGACTGGTTTTACAAACTGATCTAGACCAGGATGGCGGTGTTACGGCCAGTTTATCCCTGACGCTTGCAACGCGTTCGTGTATGCATCGTTGCCACCACGTGTTTCCTGCATTCATATCACACGTCCTTTGTGCAGCTACGTGTAGGATTACCGCTATGTGTGTGCGAGATGCAGTACCACCAAAAATCCAGGGGGCAGCGTGGTCAGCTTTTGTCACTGGGATATGTGATTATATATGGTACGGTTGGTATTAAAGTAGCATCTCATTTTATTAATGTATTTCTTTTAATGTATGGCTGGAAGATATTCAAAACAGAATACTTTCAGAGGCAAGAGAGAAAATATTCCGAACATTATTGTATGCCTCTGTGTACAGCGTCTTCAAAATGTAAAGGCAGTTTAAGTTTCTCCTACTTCTGAATTCAGTCTGAGCTAAGAAAGCAGCCTGATATGTACAACGTACAATGACAGTCTTACTTGAATGCCTTCTCAACAGGCTACAGGCCAGTGGTTCTCAACCTTTTTGATTTTTGATAACCCAATTGTTACCATGCCAGCTCAGTCGTGACCCTATATCAAGTATAAGTATGAGTAAATTAACGCTATGATCAAGCGTGCAGAGAACTGTGCAATTTACACCAATCAATGCCTATCGCTCAAATCTAGGATTGGTGCTGGGAAATCTGATCCTGGATCAGCATAGGAGCTTGCTGGTTTTACAATGCTTACGTTTCTAAATCTGCCCCGCGACCCTTTGAGAATTTGCCACGACTCAAATTTGGGTGGTGACCCACGGGTTGAGAAGCGCTGCTATAGACAATTAACGCAACAGTGCAATGTTACAATACAAAAATGATTAAGTTGGCCTGGACAGTATTAATATCGACATCACAGGCTATGCAAATACAATTCTCACATTCTTGCGGTAGGACAGCGATAGTTGATTTGAGAGGCTTTTGCATTCCCTCACACTGCATGGACATTATGATGCAGCATAAGGTGTTTTCATAAACAATGTTATTTTTCAATACATTTCCAATATTTGGAAAACTTGGTGATAAAATTCGCCAGGCACGGGTGCGTTTAAATTTTGCTGAAACATTTATACTCTGTCATAGGAAACAAATTTTAATGCAATTTTAATTATTGTTCCTTTTTAAGATTATCTAGTATATGTTAAAAAAATTAAAGCTATCGCTACTCTTTCATGAGCTCTGCACGCGCTCTCTGAGCCAATCATTTGTCACACTGCCTCCTGGTGAACAAACCTTTAATCCTCCAGACTGATGTAAACTACATGGGGAAGTATGACCAGAGACAACCCACACCAGCAAGAACAAACTATTGGAGGTACTGGTCAGCGAGACCCAAGCTCGTTTCAAGGTGCCAATTTTCACTCATTTGGGTCCACGGTCCGTGACCATGGTCAGGGACATGCTGGGTCTATGCATGGGGGCTTGGGTGCTGGGTTACCGTGGGAGGGAGGTTAAGCTGACAGGAGCAATAGCTTAAGCCTGTTGATGGACAGGCATAGACAGACTTTGAGAAGAAGGTTTCAGTCCTTGTCAGTCAGCAGAGAAACAGAGGTGGTTTAGGTAGGTCACATGACTCTGCCTTGGCTTAGAATATAGTGCACCATTACTTAGACCATAGTTAGACCCTCCCAGGTTTTCCTACTTAGCTAAACTTATGTTAAATTTTTCTATACGTTTTCAGGCACGTCAAACTTCTGCAGGACGAAAAGGTTGCTGAAAAGTTGTGGTTTATCTGGCAGGCATTGTGCAGAATCAGTCAGATGGAGTCTTCACCTGCCCCAGCTATGTGAGTAATGCAGGACTCAGTTCTGTTATGGTGCCGACGCGAAGCACACAGGAAGCTGGATTCAAGTGGACACGTCATGCTCCCTTACTCTGACAACAACCTGCATTTATAACACTCCGCTCGTGCCTTTTTATCCTCTGGAGTGTTTAATTTGAGTGAAAAGGCTTTCTTTGCGGCTGCAGTTCCTTTGAAGTCGACCCAAAAAATGTGAAGAATGCACACAAACGCGTTAGAAGAAAAAAAAAGAAATTCGGGTTGTCGTTTCAGCTCGGCGTTACGCTTTATCTGTTGTTTTGCGCTGCTACGGTTAGGTGACACTCTGCGGTAGTATCCTCCACACCACAGCAGGTGATGCGATAGCATGATGGGGAACCCTATTGGTCCCGTGTCAATCCAGTCAATCGTCAGGCTCAGAGATAGAGGAGAAATACAGCCCTGTTTTTTAACCAAATCCTTCCCCTCTGGGTCCTTAAGAATGCAGCCGTGGGGCATGTACACCCAAACAGGACACGGCTGCGATCTCACATCTCACTGCTTGATAGATTCTAAAGGCAAGACATTCCGGTCGACTGCCAAGACTTACGCTTGCAGTCACTGTTTCACAGGTGAGTTTCTGTCAGTCTGATGAAAGAGCAAGACGCTAGATTCACAGCTCCTGGATGGAAGACCGCTCAAGCCCATAATCGGACGAGTCACTGATGCAAGAGGTTGCCAGGCTGAGTGAAGAAAGTTCTTTGTTTGAAATGTTGGTCTTTGTTGGAGGAAGACGTCGTCCGGTGAGGTGATGCTAACTGGCTGAGAGTTTCTGCTTGAAGTGCAGCAGCATGAGAACCTCCACAGCCACCATTTTTGCCAACTGTCCTTCTGCCGAACATTGAAAATGCAACGAAGTGGTCCTGTCAAACTTCCCTGAAGTTCATATAGTCATTATAGGTAGCTGTCACGGTCAAACAAGTCAGTGTTCTTGATCATTCTTCCATTTGTCCTGGTTGGTTTATATTCAGTATAAGTCACCTCATTTCAGAGAATTCATTCTCACAGCCCCTTCAGCTCCCTCTGCCGCCAGTGAGCTGCAGAAATATCAGCACATAAAGATCCTTAACGACTTGATAACCATGTTCAGAATGCCCAGGCATCCCAAAATCAGCCCCACTGCCTTGATACACCTTGCTGTGCATTATATAGAAAGTCCTGCAGGTCCAGTAACATGACCTCGTCTGCTTGTGTTGTCGCTCAATACCAAGAACGCAGACCATACTTGTGGTCTTGGCAAGACCGGTCTTGCTAACTTGCCTCCCAAGAACAAACTTGGGCGCAATGAATCATGGGATTGGTCTCGTTTGGCGAGGATGCAACCGATGTATCCTTGATATTTGGGGTGGGGCAGGAACGACATCTGGGGGTTTTTACCGTCCTCTGTACTTCTGTTCTTGATATTGAAACCGGTCTTATGCAACGGAAGATGACGTAAAACGGGTACACAAGAACACAAGTACGGTCAAGTACGCATATTGAGATTCACCCTTGGTGTCCCCTCCTGCCTCCCTCCCATTCTCACTTCCTGTTCAGAGGTATGCTCTTATTTAGGCACCGTACCCTGTGCACGTCCCCACAAGCCTTCTGAGGCCCCCTCTTCTTTGCTCTTAAGTCTCCGGCTCTTTGCAAAAAAATGTTTGTCTTTTTGGTTTTTTTAAATACCACAACTCAGGTAAAGGTCGAGAGAGACGAAAGTTAAACAGAAAAGCTTTTTTAAAATGGTATTTATGGAGGAGGATGAAAAAGGCAAACAGTGTCGACAGCAGGCTCCGAAATCCACTCTGATGACAGGTGTAAGAAAGCGGCCTTTTATGCAGCGCTGAGCTCACCCCTCTGCGTCTTTTAATGCAACTGTTTGCTTAAAATGTGAGCGAGGGCCGGACTTGGGCCCAGTTGACGCGTTCAGGTAATTATGTCAGGAGGATGTCAAACTCAATCCCGCGGGGGGTGAGGTATCAGGCATGTGCGTGCACGATCTTTCTCCTGCCCTCCCCAGTAATTCCTTAATTAATTCAGTCCTTTCAAAGTTATTGACATTTTTCATGGATTTGAGGGCCTTAGCTGTTTGTCAGCGGATTTAGGTAAAATGCTGCGTTTCATTGCCGTATTGTGCTGGCATTTCCATAAGCTTAACACATAAGTTCTAAATTAATTGCGATAGATATTGCCAATACAATGGAAAGGCCTGGAATGAAAGTCAAGATTGGCAATCTCAACATAGAATCACCAACAGACTAACACCAAGGTTGAGTAATCAGTTGTCTAAACTGGTGTAAATGGTGTCCAAGACATCAGTCTTCTCAGTGTTGCAAGAATCCTACATCTTTGCTGTCCTACACGGTCACTAGTTTGCCTTGACATCAAAGTCAATCTCACCTGAGAGGCTCAAAAGAAAAGTCACAGTGAGGCAATGTTGTAGACTTTTCCTTACACAGCAAACGAGAATCGCCCTTTTCAGCTAAAGGAATGTGGGCCATAGAGTGGTCACTGTTGTCTCGAAGAGTTATGGTTCCCTCGTGGATCTAGAAGGTGTAGCTTAACTTGCCTTTGTCCATTTTCAAATCAACACCATCGACATGAGTTACTGCCTCGCTTTAAAAACATTCTTCTTGTTTTGGCATGAGGTGAGAGAGCATGTCTTTTCTCTTTTACTCAATCATTCCTTCTTGAGTGAGAGAAACTTGAACAGGCTTTCAGGAAAGTACACCTTTGGTCACAGACAGGCACCTGCTGAGCATGTCTCGGCAGACAGGTACTTCGTCAAGGCACAGGTGGACAAGTGTCTCCAGTATGGTTTGGAACATGTCACAGCCATTAGTAGAATTGACTAATAACATCCAGGAGATTAATTATTTTCCAGTGATGTACGCAGATTGTGATGACTATTAAGAGTTAGCTGCCAATGCGTGTTAGATGGGAACACTTATCATTTGATCATTATGTTTGATTGCTTGTCGCCTGGGTGCTCAAGGTTTGTCTGAAGATTACTAAGACTGTAAGGGAATTAGGGGCATGACCTTGTTCTTGGTTGGTTCAATGTGAATGTAGACCTTAAATTTGCTTCAGCGTTTAGCTCGGTTTACATTTTTGTTGACAGCAGTAAAGGTGGTATGGAGAAGATCTGCAAGGCTGTGAGCGAACGAGTATGCATTTGCTCAGCTTAGTTAACAATGGAATCAGAGCCTTCATGTCATCAGGCAGAAAAGTATTTTATGAGTTTAAAGACATGCGCAGGTACACAAAAAGGGATCAGAGGAAAACATTTTAGGGTGGCAAATGAACGTTGAGTGATGTCCTAAAATAAAGCCATCAAAGAAAATAGTAATGTAATTTCTATTCTGTTGGGGGAAAAAAAATGTGTGCCATTCATAAACTTGCCAAAGCTTGTTCAGAAAATACAGGGAAATGTTTTCTGCAGAGGTTTTCGGCTTTTAAAGGTCCCTTTTGAAAATGAATTATAAAAAAACCTTTATTCGCACTGAAAGGACAATGGAGACCTCATGCATTCTTTCCTAACTTCCGTAACGCTGCCGAATATTGATGCGAGTTTTAGCATTTTCTTTACGATCAGTTTATTGGCAATTAAATAGGTGGCCTTTTAGCACAATGTAAGAACGGCGCCCACCCAGGAAGCAGTGTCAGAGAAAATAATCTTTGAAAAGGTCACATTCAGGGCAAAGACAAGAAAAGATATGGAGAAAGTTTAGCAGAGAAATTATACAAAAGCTAAATGCCATCTAAGTCATGCCCGTGCCAGTGGGTTGAAGGCAGACCGCAATGTCCTCAGGGCTTTTCTGTGTCATGGTGTTCTCAGACTGTGATCCCCTAATTTATTCATGATCCAGTGCACCAGGATTCTGAACTTTTATTATGGTACATTGGTAATTGTCAGCAATCATGGTAATTCCCTGTGTTCTAAGGTCCTAAAGCTCCAGTACTCCAAGGTTCCAAGCTTGTAATATGGTAGGGTTCTATATGCCCAGTGTTCCAAGGTTCTCAGTTGATGTCTGATTATTATGAAAAGTGCCTCAGTTATGTTTGTGAACAAAGATGGACATTATACTGCATCATCCATCCATCTATCGTCCAACTGCTTATCAAGTACATGGTCATGATGAACCTGGAGCTTATTCCAGAAATCAGAGGGAAAATGACAGGGAAGTACCTGAATGACATGCCAGTCTATTGTAAGGCACACGCATGCCCCCACAAATATGGGAAACTGTGAGACTCCAATTCACCTGAAATAGGACACTGGAAACCCGGAGGAAACCTACGTGACAGAGAGAGAATATTCTCACTTCAAACACTGGCTCAGCCCCAGTGCCGCCCTGTACCGACTCGGTCCAAGTTAATTAGCCAGCTTAAAGATACGAAAGCAGGATTCAAGTGCATGTTTAACAGCACTTAGAATAACTTATAAAAGTAACCCAGCTGAACAATTTCTCATCATAACCTCGACACGGCGGGTGGAAAGCGGTACCCTGAGTGTTCTTTACTGCTTTTTATTGTGATTTTATTGCTACGAAGCATAATTTTATAGGCTGATTAATCTGTCTACATTGACTCTTCTTTACAGGGGCCAGAATCAGGTTTATGCTTCCTGCTTCACTAGCTGGACAGTAAATTGTGGGGGGGGGCGGGGCTCTGAGGTATGGCGGCACTACCCAAGACTGCTGCCGTACGGTGTGGAGTATGAATATATGTGATCACTCATCTTCATATAGCATAGCATAGCAATAATGAATCATATAATTTATTAATTTGAATTAAGCGTGCAGGAATAGGAGATTGTTCTAGCAGTTTCTCCAGAACCACAACACAATCTCACGCTGCCACAGCATTAGACCAACATGACAGGCCTTTAATGGAACTGCTTTGAGGTATATTAGCCAAAGAGTGCAGGTGGATGTGGTAGGGAAGCCTAGCTGGTGATTTATTTTTTTGCAGATCTAAACTGGCAAGAACCCTGGATTAAGTCTTCTGATGCCCCGGCTGACGACTTGGCCTGTTCAGACTAGAGGAACTGCAATTAAAATGACAGCATGTCAGGCAGTAGGTTCCTATTGGCACTGATTCGTTTGGCAGTGAGCCCTTTGCAGATAAGGGTTTATTTCATAGAATTTTTTCATTTAACTGTTTTTAGAGCCTTAGAATTGTTGATTGTTACGGCATCGAAGAAGGTTATAAGGATAATTATGATACTTTATCCACCAATTGTACAAGTACATAGGAATTCTTTATTTTTTTCAACTCCCATCTTGAACTCCTTTGGAACATGGAGGAGAATGAAGTTTGGGGTCAAAGTACAGGGTCAGCTTTCCATCCAGCACTCCTGAAGCGTGTTTTTAAGGGCCTTGCTGGAGGACCCAATGGGTAACTATAGCGCAGTGTTATGCTAGCATACTGTACCTACTAGAGCAGGGGTCTTAAGCTCCGGTCCTGGAGAGCTACTGTCCAGTAGATTTTCTATCCTACCTGGCTTCTGATGAGCCACACCAGTTCTCGGGTAAATACCAGGAACAGATGTGGCCTATCGGAAGACAGGTAGAATAGACAACCTACTGGATAGTAGATCTCCAGGACCACAGTTGGAGACCTCTGTACTAGAGCATTAAATAGCAAACATTGTTCTCCCAAATTCCACTACACATACTCTACTAATCAGACACCCATTGTCTGTCTCCATTACTCAGACCACAGAAGGCTCTTCAACTATCTCCAGTGCTCACAGAAAGTCTTGGGATTCCCGCTAAATTCTGTAACAATGTTGCAGATTTATTCGTTTCATAACAAAAGTCCATTGACAAGCGACATTTAACATCTTGTCACATATCATTTGCAGATATTTTCCTTTTATTGTCATCAGTTTTTTGACTCATTCAGTTCTGTTCTTGCCATTTTGCAATTAACTGCAATTATAGTCATTTGTCATGAAGGGATCCTAAACACAAATGTGTGATCTTTTATGTTATGCAAAGGGGTTACTAATTAAAAATCACCCAATGAAATGCTTGTCAATGTCCTTTTTAACTCAGAACAGCTCTATTAGAATTATAATTTGGGTTTCAATTTATCGCTACTTGAAATGAATGTTATACTTAATACTATTGGTTGTTTCTAATGTGGAATATTTTTTGTTAATAAAAGACTAAAGTCATTTTTCTGTAAAACCAATACAGCATTTTTACTGAATTAATCAAGCATCCCAAGACTTTCTGTGAGCACTGTATGGCAATGTACAGATATATATTTTGCTATAGATATTTATGTTGCTAATCTGCACAAAGATAGAAGCCTCGTCTTTGGGCTTATAGGTACAGAGGGATATTTGTACATTTCAGATGGAAGCTTCAGGTACTGATGTGGTCAAGTCCTTTCATCAGATCACTATGACCAGTTAAAACGTGCCATCATCTCCTAATAGAGGTATGGGCAACCCATGGTGTATGGACTTTTGATGGTCCCCCTACCTTCTGGAGAGCCTTTTGGTTTGTATTTGTGCTGCTCATATGTAGAACAAGGCTGGGTTAATTGGGGAGCCCTGACCGATCATCTGGGAACGGCAGAGGATGAGAGTGCAGGCGGCAGTGAAGGCGACAGGAGAGGCCAAATCAACCTGCACTGCATGCAGTGCCAGAGTATGAAGGCACATGGGGCCAGGAAGCTGTGAAATAGCTGTACTGGGTAATGGTCTCATACCTCATTGTAAGGTCCAGTTCCTTGATATCATGAGGGGCAAAATATGTAGTTTGGTCACTGATCCAAAATTAATTGTCCCTTAAATCAGCCATGCTGGTATAAATTGAAGGACCAATGCATAGGGAGTATTGCCCTGATATAACACCTCAAGAAAGTAAGCAAACAAACGGCCTGGTCAGCCGGCCACTGTAATATTTCCCCAGGAATTCTGGGTAAATTGCACTGCTCAGGTCAGTCACTCACAGCCCGCTCTGTTTCCACACTGCGAGGTTGATCTGTAGCAAGTTGCTTTAAGCATGTTTTAAAGGGGAAAACCACAAGAACAGAACATGCTGCAATTTTAACGTTATAAGTTTTATATACCAGGAAATTTACCGTAGCTATTCTCAGAGGAGTGCCGCTGATCGAATTCATCTTTTCAACCGCTGCCTCACATGCCGTTAAGCATTTTCAGGACATTGTCATCTCTTCTCTCTCTTAATCTTGTATCATTCGGCCGCGCAGACAGTTTGATCTGCGTTCAGCACATGATACGTATTGTCTCCGAGACAAAAGAAGGGTGGAGGAGAAAAGAAAAAAAAACTGATCCGCCTGCCCGCCTGCGTGACGGGCTTTTCACTGCCCGTCAACTGTGCATGGGACACGCAGGGAACACGGCGGCACGTCAGGGCTAAGATGCTTATCCAGCGGTCTGCACTATCGATTAGCACTAAGGAGGATATCTCCGACGTCTGATGGGAGATTAAAGGTGTGGAACGGGTCCAGATCGTCAGGCACGGAAACAGTTTAGCGGGCAGACGTGGCGGAGACGGAACGCCACCTACTGCAGGAGTAATTAGAGTGATTTTACTCAGGACTGGTATGCTAAAGAGTACAAGAATGTAAAGTTGGATTATTTTAGGAAATTCAGACCTCTAGGAAGAACACCAGTGATCGTGAAAAACCGCAGGGCACTTTTTAAGGTTTCAGTTTTAAAACTAGAATGACGCCTGACAGCTCCTAGCACTGTCTGTTGATGCCTGATGTGAAACGTAAGCCGAACAAATCAACACAGACAATACCGATGAGATTAAACCTGCCCGAGGGTTACCTCCGCACAGCTGGATTTACCCTCTACTGACAGCTGTCCATCATCCAGGTCGAACTGTTACTGTTCATCAGCACAGACTTCCTTGCGCTTGGGCATAACGCAGAGGCGTTGGTTTGAAGCAGGCAAAGGCCAAAAGGATCAGTAAAATT
>JAAGVU020000078.1:11853701-11867238 GCA_011763525.2 Mormyrus iriodes | reverse complement strand
ACAGACTTCCTTGCGCTTGGGCATAACGCAGAGGCGTTGGTTTGAAGCAGGCAAAGGCCAAAAGGATCAGTAAAATTTAGCTATTACAGTCTGCTTCTTTCAGGTGGAAACTAGCATATTCTAAAATTATACACTGAATTGTCACTGAATTTAATCAGAAATAGCATCTTATAGTAATGGGTGAAAGTGAACGTCATAATTAAATTAAATAGCTAGTAAAATCACATCATTTGCTGGCTGTAATGTGGAGGCGGGGCATCCTGGGATATGGTGGAGTCTTTTTGAACTCTACGGTCGACCAGAAGCTCTCGGTTAATATGTTAATATTTTAATTCATCCGTCTTACAAGCATTTATCCACTACAGCAGTGTTTCCCAGGAGCTGTGAGAGAGCAAAAATGTGGACTGGCTGTGGGTCCCCGCGGACCGGATTGGGAAACGCTGCATTACAGGTTTGTCTGGAGCCCAACCTTGGAACCTCAGGACGTGGAACAACCTGGATGAGGTGCCAGTGCATTGCAGGACACATGCAATCACTCACTATGGGCAATTTACAGATATCAGTTGGCATAATTCCGTGTGTTTGGAGTCTCCAGAAGCCTGCTCAACGTGGGGAAAACATGCCATACACAAGCCTGGAGGTGAGGTGGCGGTGTTACCCAATGAGTCACCATTCCACCTTATATATATAAGCATTTTATTTCATAAATATCTTAGATCAAATAGTAACTTGTGTGAATATTTTTTCCATTCCTGTTTTGCAAACAAAGGCCTTTCACAGTGTGTGGCTTTTGAACTTTGTCTGATCCTACAGCAAGAGATCTAACACATGGCAGGGTCCTGTGATTGTCACCTAAGCGTGTCTGAAAAGGGATCTCTTGATAAGGAGTGAGTAACCACCGCCTCCCCAATTCTCTGCAATCCTCCCCTTTCTACACGAACGTGAAAGTGGGCAGGGCTCTACCCTGTGCCTCAGAAAAATTCACTGAGGCATTCTGTTTTCAGAAACTGGGGCACGTTGGAAAGATCAGAGACTGCGTCTTGATCAAGCCACGATTCACGGCTTTTCCCATGTGCTGCATCTCTTTGGCATGCACCCTGAGCTGGTTGAAACTTCCTTAGCCTGTTGTAGCGCAAATAGCGAGGCTATCAGCTGAGAGATCTGACTGGCCACCCTGTGCTCGGTACACACTTATTGTTTTCTCCAGTTCACATCTGTACCAGTTGGCTGAAGCTGATGTTGAAGTCTGATTGGCTGCTCTCCAAAAGCTTCTCTCTGGGAGACCGTTTCTGGTTCTCAGGGGTGGGCTGCACAGTTGAACTCAACTTACCGACACATGAGCACAAGATGTTGCCAGCACAGTCCTAACATCACGCTGTCGCCCCTCAGCTTGAATCAATCGATCTCATACCTCTCTATGGATCACAGAACCGTTCTGCTGCGATCACAGTGAAATGTAAGTGACGCTGTTGCAGGGGGAGATAAATTGTGGGACATTTTAAGCTTTCGCCACCTGCGTATCCTCTCCTGGAAGATATTCAAATTTGAACTGCAAATACCTCAAAAATGCTTAAAACAAGATGTACAAACGAGGTGGGACAGCACATTATGTATGTTTCTAGTAGCCTAATTAAAGATCTATTTGGCATACATTTGTATTTACTAGTTTAAAAATGTATACTTTATAAAGTATAAATATTTATATGTATTTGTTGTATTAAATTATTAAAGTAAAAAGAGTTCTCGTATTGGAACCTGTATCTGTATCGGCAGTAGTGTATTGGATTCATATCGGAACTGAAAAAATGTGGATCGCCCCATCCCTAGCCAAGACCATCGCATGTTTTGAAGAAACTGGCACTCATGAAGACCAAACGAGGCTAGGCAGGGCAAAAGTGACCTCAGAAATCAAAGATTACGATAATCTGAGTCACAAGTTTGCAAAACTGGCAATTAACTGCACCTGAAATGCAAGCTCAGCTGAATGCTGCTAGAAGTGCATACGTTTCAACATCAGCTGTTTGCAGGATACTGTGTGATGCACTGAAAGAATGCTTACAAAGAAGTCACTGTCAGGAAAGCAGAATACGGGGGAAAAAGCTTGTGTGGGCCAAAAAAACACAAAGTGGGCAACTGAAGCGTGGCAGCCAGTCCTTTGGGCTGATAAATCTAAATTTGGGGAGGGGGGTGTGTAGCTCAGTGGGTTGGGTTGCTGTAAACAGACGTTTGCCGGTTCAAATCCCAGACTTAGCAGAGTGATTTCTCTATTATGAGGGATATAAAGATAGAACGAACACTGCTTTCGTACTCCTTATAGTTTGTTTAGTTTATTGTACTGTCTATTGTTTACAAGATAAATACTGTATTAGATGTAAAATTGAGAACAAGCTAGTTACCAGCAAGGGCACTCAGACTTTTGACTAACACTGTGCAACTCCAGAGTGTCATTGTATCTTAAGCTCCTCCCAGCATATATCACCTGTTGGGAGACAGAGATCAACAGGGAGAAACTGTGATGAAGCCAAGTGATGATGATGCGGGAGATGTAGAAAGACAGACGGCAGCGGTGAGGTTGCACACCACAAACAGGACTAAGCATCAATTATGAGCCCGGGGTTAGGGAACAGAAATAAGCACACTGCTCATCCCTCCTGTGGGGTGTGGGGGACAGGAGGGCAGTAGAGGAGGCGTGGAGGGGGGGCCTTGCTATCACGCCACCAGATGTCGGGCCCCAATGATTAGGGCATCCTTTAGCCAAGGCCGCCAGTCGCTGTGTCGGAGACAGAAAACAGAGAGCTGGCGGGACGGGGCAGGGCAATAAAGCAGGGGAACAGGGTTCGCCAGGCCCGGCTGGTGGGGAGGGCCGCTGTGCGTCGTCTGGGGCGCCGTGCACCCCTGCAAAACACCGCAATAAAAAAAAAAAGCACTCATCCACTCAGGCTGCTTTCAAGACCAGGCCTTCAATAAGAGGTATTTTGGGACTAGAAATGGCCCCATACAATCAAATTTCACCTTAAGGATTTATGTCCAGAAAGTCATTGTGGCACTGTTGAAGTACTTTCCCCCTGTGCTATACATATACTTTTTCCAAATTCCTTAACTGGGAGGCCAGCTAATGATCGTCAGAGACAACAAAACACACTGATTCTAATGTGAAGACACACCTTAACATTTTACCGTGTCAGTAAACCTGTCAGTTGCGCTAAGCGGTTAAACGCTTCCACCATACTTAGGTAACAGCACCTGATACAAACTTTGACTCTATACAACATCGGCAAAGCTCAGTCTCAACTAAACACAGGATTTCAAACACGGATTTTATTTTGTATGGCAAATGTGTTTGCATTAACAACATGAAAAACAAAAAAGGTTTTTTTCTTTTGAAAAAGATCTTGGATGTGGTACTTTAATTCGTTCTCAGCCCACATCATTTTCTTGAAAAAAAACATCCAAGATAAGGATACCAACCAGGCAGGGTACTAACACGGAAATGTAAAATTGGGCCTACATTCCATCCATCCATCCATCCATCTATCCATCCATCTTCTTATCCTGGTCAGGGTCACAGGGAATAGCAGGACAAATCACGCAAAAACTCTCATTACATTTTGAAACCATACCACTGTGAAAATGCATGGCAGGTAGGAAGAGTAACCCTAATTATCCTGTAAATTGTCTGTTTAAATGGCCGCTTGTATCCATGGTGAATTGATGTTTTGCCCCACCTGCATAAACGGATATTTGCTTAAACTATTCACACTGAACACCTCGTAGTATTGCACAACCAATTGTGCTGGGGTTTTAACATTGACAAGTTGGCGGACCCCTCCACACCAATCCACCCATAAGCAGGAAAGGTGAGCTATACAGAATAGCTGAGATCGTGATGAATATCACAGGAGCGCTATCATAACGCAAAGGGGGACTTTTTATTCGGTAATTTAATTGCACCACCAGCCATGCGAGTGCAGTTTCTGTAAGGCAGAGGCTTAAAGGTTTAAAAAGCAAAAGTCGGTCTTTCAAAAATTCAGGTCATAGCCTTGCCATTCGTGAAATAAATGAAATCCCCATAACATAAAAACGGACGTGCGTTTTCATTTACGGAAAAAAAAGTATGGGGTATAAACTGAGATTTATAACAACACATTAAAGTCGCTGTTATCGCTTTATTCATTTAGCTGGGGAAGATTTAAATCCCTGCTGGGAAACAGTGACAGAAAACAAAGGTATTTGTTACTATGTGTCCCATAGTATCATCAGGAGATGGACAATTCTGAGGCAGGAACAAGCTGCTTATACAGAACACTGATGTCAGCGGAAAGTATGGAGCGGTTCGGACGGGAAGCCGCTTCGCCGCCTGCCTGTAATGCAGGCACGTGTAGCTAACACTGAACAGCACTTCCTTCCTACAAATTTATGGATGATCAGTAGCAAGAAACGGTTTCAGCAAAATGAAAGAGTTCAAAGCCATAAAAAGACAGAGGCAGGGTCCAGCTTCCTCCGATTTTGGCCATTCTTTTATTACGGCACCCCCTCCCCCCCCAACCTCCCCCGACACAAATTAGTTGCAGAAAAAGTGCCCGGACCGTAAACTACAGTACATGCTAATTTTTATGTATGTTTGCCAAGACAGACATAAACCAGGAACGTTTCAAACTGTGACACAGGACAGAAGTGGATTAAAGGGAAATCTTTGTTCCGACCTCGTCGCCTTTATGGACGATCTGAACCGGGGCTCCAGCCCTCGCCGCTAATTAACGGTATGGGCGAGGGAGTGGGGGCTTCCCTGGCAAGGTTCGCCATGATTAGACTGCTTTTTTGAAGTTTTCTTCGGGCGGATTTGGTCGTTTAACATGGAGCGGGCTCAGGGCTGGATTACTGGGACAATCTGCTCCCAAGTGCTCGGACTTTGAGCTGGATTTCCCACGCAGGTGACGACGGTCGGGTGCCGGCACAGGGCAGGGGTACACTCTCCTGAGGAGGCGAGTGTGTCGCCCGCTACATATCACCACTCAAAACGCACACTACATGTAGATTTGAGGTGCTTATTTACCTAACTGCATGCTAGACTGTACGAAAGACGGAGTAGCCAGAAGAAGCAGGTGACATGGGGTAAACATGCGAACAAAGTCATTAACTCTTGTTCCCTAAACCACATTACAATGAGCTTAGACCATATCTCAGAATGCATCATGAGAAGGGGAACACCCTGCAGAGGACATTGGTCCAAAATAAATGTAATATCCTTTAAAGAATATTCAAGTATTTTCTTATCATTAAAATGATATTCATTGCTGCTTTTATTCAACACTCGTTTGAACAGAAGCAATGCGAAGCACGCCTTGCGGTTTAGCCTGCAGGTTAAGTGTCTCGATGATGGACAGGAGTAAATCTTGAACCTGAACCTGCAACGTCTTGGTGACTAGGCCAGGAACTCAACCACATTACTGTCCTTCACCCGCCTCAAACATGTCTGATATGCATCTAACTCAGAAACTCTTGGTCAGTTAGGGCTGGCTGCCCCTGAAATCGTTCACCCAGAGCAGGTGAGGACGATGGTATGTTGAGGTACATCTCTGGGCATTTCTTTTAGTGGCACAATCATTGACTTATTCGGATTAAGCTGCTTCAGTAATCTAGTTAAATAATTCTAATCTATTAATATGAGTGGATAATTAAGCAAATCTTTAGGGTTGTACTGGTTGGTTTATATAAATATAATATGTATGTTTTGATTGCCTGTGCAGCATAATAGAGAAATTCTATCACCATCGGGCCCTTGAACATTTAGCAATGCTGGCTGACCTTGCTCTCCAGTCCACTCTTATACGTTTTAGGAAATCATGTGCTGTGTGTCATGGTGGGGCACCTCAGAGAATTATCCTGTGGCACAGATACCAAGTTACCACATTCCACTATTAACTGGGATTGATATATCCATAACTTATATACGTATGCATGAATCAGATTGCAGAAGTCACGTTGTCACACGCCTTTAATTAAAACTGAGAAATGAAACTGACCAGTCCTCTCGCCCAACGCATTTCTTTGTAATGTTGACCCTGTGTTAACACACCTATAGCAAACAAATTGAAACTTGACGTATTGAACGGAGGCGCCATCTTGTGGTGACAAATGGTATACGAATTTACAGTGTTCGTCATCCATGTACTGTACATCACTTTAAATCATAAGGCGCTTTTACAGTGAAGTTCCTGAATCCGGTCGCGGTTTACAAAACCTTTTGTAGCTCCTGGGCACTTTTGTGTGTCGCTTTCACACCGCACAACACGAACTGGGATCTTTGTGTCAAGTAAGCATGGGAGACAGGGCCGGTTCTAGGCAGGGGCACGGGGGTGGAGGGGGGGCAGTGCCCCACTAAATGCTCCGCATGCCCCACTAAACCCAAAGATGCGACCCACCAACATCTCTTATTGCCCCCCCCCATTTGTCTAGAACCGGGCCTGATGGGAGACGTAAAAAGTTAGTAGGTTAAACTTCACATATAATTTCAAACGAAACTACACCGCCACGCCAAAACAATGAAAGATAAATAAGTCGTTTTGTTAGTTGTTAGTTATTGGGAGGATCGATCTCTATCAAAACGGAAGCCTTTTATTCATATTTTACTTATATAACCCGCGACATGTTTATGATTCGTATTATATATGGCCAGCAGATTTATCTTTCGTTTTTCACAGATTAAAAAATGATGTAATGTTATCCAACTAATAATCGCTTAACCAATATTTGGTTAAGTTTCACCTCTGGCACCGGCGATATTGGACAAAAGTCTATTGGTTTGAATTTTCCGATACAGAAATATGGAAACGCAAGCAAAAATGTATTGATACATTACATGTAATTGTGGTACAAAATGCTCAATATTTGCTGAGCTATATCTATTTTTCTGCACTTCCGCTTAACTTCCAAGTTAGCGCCTGTGCTTGTGGTGAACCAGTGACAAAGTTATCGCTATTCGCAACTGCCCAGTAGTTCGTGTTCGAACGAAAAATACCTAGTCTGGGCACTAAAAAGGGTTCCGGAACTGCCTCCGAGGAACCACAATCGGGCCGTGTCCCTGAAGTGTGAACACTACAGAAGTTCCTTGTTCCGGGAAAAGGGTTCTGGTTCCAGGAAAAAGTTCCGGCTGTGTGAAAGCGCCTTTGGGCCGCGGAACGGGGTCGGGTCGGGGGGTTACGTTTTGGAACATCATTAAGAATGAATTGATAAATGATCACGAAAAAAATAGCCTATTTAAATTTTTTTTGTATGTGAAATTCAGAAATATTTTCATTTAAGACCTGTGTTCCCCATCATCGTGAAATCCCCTGAGTCGTTAAAACGCATCCTGCGCTCATGATTAGGAGTCTGCTTACGGGCTACTGTACATCTTGCGACAGTTAATAACGGTTCGTTGTTATTTCGCGCACACGGGTGCCAACTAATTGTTCCCACTGAAAGGAATTAAAAATTGCACAGCAAATGGACGATCAGTTTACCGTATTCCAAAATAATTCTGAGGTTCCGTTTTCATCAATTAAAAATAAAAATACTGTAATCACAGTGAACTAGCTAAAATGTCTGCGGTTATGCACAATCCTTTAAAATATATACAGTTTATTGTTTAAAACCTATTCTTAAGAAATGCGAAAATAGGTTGGGCCATGCCGGTGCATTGAGAACTAGGAGGTGAGATGCGGGATTTGCACAGTGCGCCCCCCGCCCCTATCGGAAATTCATGGCTATGCCACTGGACATATGACATTATGTCCCCATGCCCCCCCCCCCACTTGTTCAGATGGGTTCCATGGTCTGTACTTTGATTAGATTATTTTATTATTGTAAAGAGCACATACATATTTAACAGTAAGGAAAATAGCGGGTAATAATTCGACTTTTTCCAGATCTACCAAACTCTCTGCCTTGATGTATGTGCTTAGTCATTAGAGTATAGCAAGCCAAAATGGATGAGCGATTACTGAAAATCGGTGGATAAATAAATGAATAAACATACACAGTGAACAGACTAGTGCCTTTATGGACAATTGCGCCCTCTGGTGTTCAGGAAATTCACACAAAATCCGAGCGAATGTCACTTACAGAGCCAAATTAAAGCAGCCTTTATAGTGCACTAGTAAGGGAGAGGGTACTGACGCATTCCATCAATCACACAGTGCAACGTTTTATGTCTGTTTTAGTCATTTCTCTGTCTGAGGCCGGCACAAACCAGACAAGGTTGAGCATAAAATCTCCACCAAGCTTGGGGGCCACCAATCGCAGGGATGGAGGTGTCAGATGCTGAACTCAGAAACTGAGGGATCACCACTATCAAGCATTATTCCTGTTTTACACAAATAGACATTGTGGTGGAAATGTGAGTGAAGAGCAAAGTGTAGAAATAGGGGGTTGGGGTGTGGTCTGCGTGCGTTCTCAGCCATCTGCAGCAGGTAAGCACCATTAACCGAATCATAAACTCCTATTTAGATGGTTCATAGATGACACTGTAGTCCGCTAATGCTGTTATGTGTGGGGTGAGATGAACTTTGCAAGAAAACAGAATTTTTGTTTTTATTAATCTGCAAAAGCAGACTTTTACAGGAGAAATTCATAAAATCCTCAGGTACCCGTTTCACCCAGTGCTGATCAACCCTTTAGGTGACAGGCAGCTGTCTAGCGAGTCAATTTCATTTTGTCTGGGATGGGGAACGCTGGCGGTGAAGCTTGCATAGGGCACCACATGGTCTTCAACCGCTACTGTTTTTACCTGTTACTTAGCAAAAGAGTAAAGCAATGAAATAGCAGTCAAAACATCTGTCAGAGTCTATGGTATTGGGTTTTCTGAATCAGACCCCAAGCCGTTCTCAGCTGCGTGTGTATCAACAAGATGGGATATGCAAAATGAAGCATTCTAACAGGGCCACTGCTAGACTTAAAGCTCTACTGGGGCACAGGCCCCCATTACTCGAAACACATAATTTTTTTATTGAATGCCTGCCTCATGCATGAAATATGCTATTCAACATGCCGTTTGAACTTCTGAACTTCCCTTGCTGAGTGGCTCAGCGGGCCAAGTCTTTGTGCTGTGATCACAAGGTTTGAGCCCTGGCCTCGGCAGAAGAGTCACATCTGTGGGCCCTTGCACAAGGCCCTTAAACCCTCCCCCCAGCTTCAGGGGTGCTGCACAGTGGCTAACCTTGTTCTGTGACCCTCAAACTATGGAGAGCAAGATGAGGTAAGCAAAGAGATCAATTCTGATGTTCTTGTGCAATAGGTCAATGAAGGATTTATCATACTGATGTCCATATTCAGAAGTCAATAATGTTTGCGTGAAATCAAAATAAGATAATCTGTATTATTTAAAAACTTACTTTTGTGCTGTCGTCCATCATTCTTCAATCTTGATTCTTGTTTTGCACTGCTGTGTGAGGGCAATGTGCATTGTCTACTACTTGCACACGCTCAGTAATACGTACACCGTGGTGTACAGATCCGGACTGCAGGTGTGTGCCTCAGCCTGTATTCTGGGTAAAACTGTGTTACTTTGACATTGTGGATTAGAAAACATACATTCTTTTCTAATTATTATCAGTATGATTTAATACACTGCCAAATATAATGGCTTGTTAATACTCATACTTGAGATTTTACTGGGGCACAGCAGATCAATACTGGGGCACATGCCCCAGTAAAAGGGGTCTAGCATCGCCCATGAATTCCAATGTGCCTGTATCATGCTTGTGCATATTTCAAATAAAGGATCATTTAGTTTATAATCTGCTTATTGACTGGTTTAAAAACAGCTGTTGCATAATAAGCGTTTGCGGAAGCCAGAAGGCTTGAGACTCTTTGTTAGTTACCAGTCGTTGGATCTGTGGACTGTAGTCCGTTTTGTGTACATTTGTTCTGTTTAAATATACATTTCTCAGTTATTTTTCAATTATGTTTGACTACTTTCTTCATGCACACATTGCAATTTACACATGTTTGCATTGCGGCAGCTTCTACCTGACCCGGGTTAATCGGGACAGCTGTTAGCATCAATCCCTGCTGCTTCTGTTTCCCTGTTTGAACAGCTGGTGTCACTGGCCATCTCATTTTGTGTTCCTCTAGTCTTGCATACTTCACAGGTCTCGTGTGTTCTCCTCCTCCCTAGGTCACCATGTGGCTGCATGGATGGAGTGTGCAGCAAAGAACCAAGCACTTTCAGCCATCTTGGGTTTGAGGTTAGCCTCAGCTTTGTTAGACATTTTGGGTCATCCCCCCCTTGATTAATTGTCCTTGTATTTCAGTTTAGGTCTTTGTTTTCGTGTCTTTAGTTCTGGTTATCCCTGCCTGTGCCTGGTTTTCTAATATATCCTATTTCACCTGTGTTCCCTGTAGCTTCATTACCCTAGTCCCTAGGGAGTGATTGTTATTACCCCACATGTTCCTTGTTACCTAAGTTCCCACTGTTTGCTTACTTGTTAGTGGCCCACACCTGTTCCTTGATACCTAAGTTCCCACTGTTTGTTTACTTGTCAGTAGCCCACACCTGTTCCTTGATACCTAAGTTCCCACTGTTTGCTTACTTGTCAGTGGCCCACACCTGTTCCTTGTTACCTAAGTTCCCACTGTTTGTTTACTTGTCAGTGGCCCACACCTGCTCCTTGTCCTGCTCTGTTTGTGGTGTAAAGAGTCGCCTGTCTGTGTCATGTTCTTCAGTTGGTCATTGTGGTTGTAGCTGTTGTTGCTCTGTGTTGGCTCACTGCTTGACCCATAAATGTGATTCTTGCCTGAGTTTCCCATAATGGATTTAGTGTTAGCTTTCCTTTGTGTTAATTATAAGGTGCTTTCACACTGCCAGAACTTTATTCTGGAAACAGAACCTTTTCCGGAACCAGGGACATTTGTCGTCGTTGACAAAGCAGGAACTCGGCCCGATTGTAGTCCCTTGGAGGCAGTTACATAACCCTTTTTGGCTGTATCCCAGGTTTATCCTAAATAAATAACAAATAAAATAAACCTATCCCAAATTACCTTTGAATTGCTCGACTTTTTTTAAAATATAAAATATATATATTTATATTTATAAAATAACAGATTTTTTTAAATGTAAGAAATTAGCTGTCATTATATACTAAATATTATTTTGATTCTATTTGTGCTCAGCATTAGCTGTTAATGTTACGCTACCTTTAATGCTAAAGGTAGCTTAGCAGCTATCGAGGCTAACACACATTTACATATTAATTTACAAATTTACATACAACATAGAAATGTTACACTTTCAAACAGTTTTCAACCATTTTCCAATTGAAATAATATACAAATAATAATATTGTATAATGTTTCATAAAGGCTGTCGGGCGAAATATGCCTTCCTGTTTATTTACTTGTAGGCCTATAGAAAGCACCCACCTCTTAAAAGTGTCCAGTGATCAAAATCCATTGTCATTCTTTAGCCACAAAACAAGCTAAATTGGGCAAACATTGCAAAAAGTACCACTGTATGTAATGTCCCATTCACACCTTACACTTTAGGCGCAAAGAGTGGGGCAATAAGGGTAAAAAATATATAGGTCAATATGGACAAACAGATTTTTTTTTGTTTATTTCAATGATATTCTAAATAATTCAGACTAGTAAGTAAGTAATAGATAAGTAATTCAAACTAAGGGAGACGAAATAATGTGGGGGAAAAACACTTTTTTGTTCGAGCGCTGTTTACAAACGCAGGCCTTAAAAGGCACACATAAAAATAGAGAAACTTTTTTGCGACCCAGTATTTTGTTTTGTTTTTTGGCAAAATAATCTAAGCTATTTTGCCATAAATTTGGTAATAAATTCACACTGAACCATTTGACCCGAGGAGAGCTGTAAATAGACATTGTAATCAGGTGCATTAACATGGTAGCAGTGTAGCTAACAGTAATCACGAAGCAGTTGATAACCAGAACAACTTAATATTAGAAATCCTCAGGAAAGTGGAGGGAGGTTGATTTACACTAACAATCAAGCCCGACTAATCCAGAATCTTGCATTACCTAATGTATGCTAACACGGAGGAACTCTTTCCCTCCAAATAAAACTGATTAGGTTATCACTCCACCTACCAAACCGGCGTTAACCTATATGCAGTATATGTAAAGGTAGTTTAAAAAATGCACACAGTTGGTTTCATATTTTTTAACATCACCGTTTAAAAACGCTTTCGCTGCTTTTCCGCCCATAGATGAACATGACAGCGCGAGGTTTGTTGGGAACTATTGAAGGTGTTCATGAACCACGTGATCGCGTGGCAGCGCAATCAATCAGTGTTGCAACTCTCACTGTCAGCTGCTGTGGTATCGGTTATCTACAGGGGGCGAGTGCCCATATTGCCCCAGTATGACCTTTCAACTGTGTAACCATCCTTAAATTAAGTTAGTTTACAGCTTCCTTTCCCATCTCTTAAACCCCATAGCTTTATATGGGCTGATGTTGACTGTGATCACCGTTTCAAAGAGCCCTAACTCCTCTCCTGGGTGCTGTTGATGGACATTTAAATTGGTCCGCTGTGTCTATGTGCTTACAGCTGCATGATCTATTTGTTTTGCTCGGTTGCACCCCTATGAGTATGGATAGCCTACCACTCCAGCGCCTTAAGCTTGTCGATACTGCATTAATCGGTTAAAGCTGTAATTCAACAGAACACGGCCTTTGTGGAGGTCAGTGCCCCAAATCCCCACTAATGAAAACAGTTTCTGTTAATGTGGGTAACCAGCATAAGGGCACACAAACCAGTTTCGCGCTGTTTCTGGCGACACACTTACGCATACCTTGGTTTTTAGTACAGTTTAACACTTAAATCGTGACAAATAAAATACAACAGGTTTTTAAATCGTTTGGCTTTATTGTTTAAATGTGGCGCTCGTTCCAGTATAATAATGGGAACAGTGAATACCACTGTGGCCCCATACCTCCAGTGTAGTGCTTGCATACTGAGGTACTCCTGTTTCGTCGCTATATGAAGTAAGGCTAAGTGCCGTCCCTACATTGCCCACACAGGCATCGTCAGTCAAATGTGTCCCTGGCAAAACGTTTTAATTGTGAAAAAAAACTATGTCGACTACATTTTAAAATGCCAAACACCAGGTAAAATTGCATTTTGATCAAAATGTTCATCAGAATTAGCCATGACATTAACTGTGCCCATAATGTACACTGTCAGAAAAAAGGGGACCAGTTTGTACCTTTGTTTGTCACTGGGCCTGTACCCTCAGTGGTCTGCCAATTGTACTCTATAGCTGTAGGTACTTGTACCTTTTAAGGTACAGAAATGGACTCTGAGGAACAAATTGGCAGTTTTTTTTCTGAAAGTGTATGATTGTGTTTGTGTCATATGATGGACTTCCCATCAAGGGCGCCTTTTGCCTTTTGCCCTGCACTGTATGAATGGGCTGCAGTCCCCCTTGCCAGCCACAGTCCTGGTTTGGATATTACAATAATAATAATAATAATAATAGTAATAATAATAATAATATGTATCTCAATAGCCTGCTATTTTTTCACAATA
>JAAGVU020000078.1:11814053-11825735 GCA_011763525.2 Mormyrus iriodes | reverse complement strand
TGTTTTTGGAGTGTGGGGGGAAACCGGAGTACCCGGAGGAAACCCCACGACGACACGGGGAGAACATGCAAACTCCATTTATTAATTATTATTTATTATTATTATTATTTATATCAGTGAATAAACTGAAAGCCATCATTTGTACCCAACACAATGCAGGAATGAAGTGAGATGTAGCTCAGCAGAAGGCTTACGTTCATCCCTACTACACTCACTGTATGTTGTAAGAAATGGCATACGAAAATAGATGAATGGTTTTTTCTTTATTATGGAAAAAAATATAGAGCTCCGGAAAAGATGGAGGGAATTAATGAAATTTTAATTAATTTTTTTTTTTCAATTTGGGGAAGGGTTGTGTTTAACTGGAATCAGTGCCCTCTAATGTGGTTTCTATGACAACGCTGCCGTTGGTGCTCTGTGGTCCAGAGGGTTTGGGTTCCACCTTTAGGCTCCTCCTGAGCAAATGAGAGCAGTTAAATCTTGGCATCAGAATAGCAAAGGTCAGCTCTATTCTGACTCCTGGGCTGGGAGTTATTGGGTATGACTGGCTGGCATACCCTCCACCTCCAGTAAGTAGCCTATGGATGTGTCTTGCAGGACAGGTGTAAACCAAAAGCATTTAGGGAACAGTTGTGGGGATGAGTCATGATATTGACATACGTTTCATAGTTATCTAGATCTAGGGCATTGCATAAAGCAGACTCTCCGAAGATCTGAGAGATATTAGGCACTGATGGTCACATGTCATCTGTGTAAGTCAGCTAGCCAGTGACTTCAAATACGACACTGTATAACTGAACACAACACCTGTTCTACACTCCTGTATCCTGTTAAGAAACGCAATGCTTGTTTTGGTACCGGCACATCAATGTTGTGGACAGGAATCCTGCTCACGTAGTCAGCCCTCTGATCCCCCGAGGCTGCCCTAATTACTATATGTGTGCGGTGAGCTGCGCCAGTTCCTCTGGGGAATCTTAAACTAAACACGGACAGGACTGGAAATCATGTAAATGAATATGCAGTACGAATGTGGAATAAAAACGCAGAGGTGCTATGAAAGGCTCACGTTATCCCAGAAACGGCTCTGTTTGACTGACTGTGTAGGTGAAAACAGGAAAGTTGCTCAGGAGACTTCTGAGCACCAGCCACACCTTGCGATCCTTCCGGCATGCATCTTCTGGCAGCACGCCACACCGGCAGGTTAAGGTGTGGTAGGCGCAAATATTTTTGACTCCAGAGGAAATGTATACTCCTCATACAGAAATACAAAAGGCTGAAGGATTTTATCTGACTGTAAATAATCAAGCCCGCCGAAGTGATCTTGTTACAATGTAGCCTTGACTAAAGGTGATGTCGTGTTTTCCTGGAACCTGATTGACCAGGAGTTGGACTTTATTCTATGTTTTGTCTCAGTGACTTCCAACAAAACCTGTCTGGGAGCAACTTACCTTTTGTAGAGTCTGTTGCCATAACAAAATACCCAGTTAACAATCTACTGCTGTAGTAGTACCAATAACCTCAATTGAACCCCAAAGATAGTCTGTCCTTTAATCCCGCTTCATGGTTACGGCCCCTGGATACTTCGACTATGTTTGTGAATACCTTGGCTACCTCAAACAAACTTCAGTCCTACTGAAATTCACATGAAAGGTTTGATAATCCTCAAACGCTGATTTTTTTTTTTTTTTTCCCCCCAGTTATATTTTTTTATATAATTCAAATAACTGTTCGCAAATTATGGCTCGTACTGTAGGTCCAATACTGCTTACACATGTGCCTGGTTATTTTCTGGAACCTCAGCCTAGCTGCTCTTATGCCCAGTTGACTCCTTGACAGCTTTACATTTGTAATGTGCCTCGCTTGTGCGTTACTTTGAACATAACCTACTATTGAACGAAATAAATCTTAATTACTGGTCTAACCAGTTTTAAGGATTTCTGTAATAAGCAGAATAGAGAACAGGGAGTTCTCTGGAATCTCCCTGTGATGTTTGCGTCCTCTGTGTGCTGATGTAGGCCTAATGATCGGTTTCCCCATCACTCGTGATAATGCCAGCCCAGTTATAATGTCCATCCTCTATGAAAAGGGGTAGCACGAGGTGGAACAGCAGTACTGTGCAAAAGTCTTAGGCAGTCAAAGAATTATGTTTAAATAATCTTCATGTTGGTGTTAAGCTATGAAATTGTCTGTCAAAGCGTGCCAGCTTAGCCATTTCAAAACCTCGCCTAAAATCACCCCAGTATTTCCAGCAACCATCCAATACAACATGTATTTTTTGACTCAACAATTAGCACGCCATGTTTGGCTAATCAATACCTCTTTGGGTCATTTAACTAATTCATTAATTAAAAAAGCTGGTGGTGAAATTGAACAAATACGTGGAATGGCTGGGGTGCCCCTGAGGAGAGGTTTGGGAACTGAAGCGGTGTTCGTCTAGCCATCCAACAAGGTATCAGTGACGTTTTGGAGAACAGAGGAAATTCATTTTAGTTTTTATTGTTACAATTTAAAATGAGAACATGTGCAAATGTACATGAGCAAATATACACTTGCTGCCAGGATAAATAGCTTTAAACATTTTTGTTGTCTGCTTAAGATTTTCACAGTACTGTATTTTTCTGGTAGTTGTGACAGGCAACCTAAGCAAACTTAGTTATGTAAACGGGACTGGATGGAATGAACTGAAATGCAACATAGCTGACTTGGAACCGTGGGGTTTCTGAACTGCTGTTGCCCTCCTGTCCAAGAAGAGGCGTTGAGTTGTCATATGTTACAGACTTTTCTTTGCGGTTCTTCCTTTCATGCCGTTGAATAACGGGTCATTTTGTGTTGAATGTACAGTTCGCATCCTTAGTGACTCCTCACCCAGAAAGCATGTCCTGTTGCCAGTCAGCATTCCCGCCACGGCTTGCCTCGGGCAATTGGACGCACCGTTACATGGCCAATCAGTGGGCTGCGTGCAGATGCGCTTTTGTTCCGGCTCTTTCCGCCTGCTGGGCTGCGAGATTTGGCAGTGGGGATGGGTGCACGCTGCCGGAATCTGTCCACTAGCCCTAATGAGTTTCCCCCGTCTGTCCCCTGTCAGTCAGGAGTGCCAGTTTGTTGCCTAGTGACTGTCAACAAGAAGTCTGACAGTCCCCTCCCATCACCCTCGGTGCGATGTTGCTTCTCAGTACCATGACAGAAGGGCATTTAGCTACTGGGTGCAGAACAGGGTCTCCATCTGTCGCATCAGGCGCTTGCGGTAAGTCTTGCGCTGCATCTCACAGAAATGCCCCAGGAAGTAATTTTGCCCCCGTGGTGATTATCTGACCCCGAGTGGCTGCTGGCACCCTTGGAGGGGTTTTGTTTCATTGCACAAGGCTGCCAAATTGTCACAACCGTCATCCGCTTATTAATGTATCTCTGTATTTGATACTGGGTGTTATATTGTAAAGACCCGACCTGCTGTAGGCAGTGCAGGTGGGTGAGATTTACCCCAAGAAGCAGCCTGGAACTGTTCTGACATACTTCTGTTTGAGTACCTAATGTAGCTGTACAGCTGTAATTTCTCTCTCTGCATTTTGCCTTGTAGCCGCGCGAGTCTGTCCCCTTAACCTCAGTGCCTCCCGATCCTAACAGAGTTCCTTTATGTAATTTAATTATGGATACGTTACAGAGGATGCAAGTGACTTTATATGAATCATCTGTTGCATAAATAGGGTCACACTTAAGGGTCACCAGTGAAATCACCCCACTGGCCCTGGGATTCGAACCGCCCTTTTTTTCTGACTCGGTATTGCTGTCTGTACGGTGTGTGCATTTGGTATCTCTCTCTGGATTCGGTAAAGAGACGTTCCTGCGGTCCATTTGTCACGGTGTGGGTTATCTACAGTGGCGGCTACTTAAATTTTGCTTGGTTATATTATCTTAGCTTACTTCACTGGTCTGTAACATTCTGCTGGCCGTGGCGGAGGGGGGGGCACTCCTTACTGTGCAGCTGTTCCAGAACAATCCTCCTGGTGCATGGTACAAGTGTCCTTCTGTTGTCTGGTGTGATGCTGACATCACCCACTCCCCCCTCCAACACCATCTGTGGCAGGCATTGAATGCCGGGTGCAGATGTGGTACATGGTGTTGGTTTGTTTGAGACCTGGCCTGGTTTTGCTGATGTCTACCATCTATCCTTCGTCTTTTCTTTTAGTGGAAGGTAACTGGGATCAACAGACTAATTTTATGCTGTTCTCATAGCAGGTTCTTAACTCTACCACAGGGAATGTTCACCTTCTGCCTTTTCCACAGGAATCTCGAGAAGAACTCATATTGTTCTCTTTACTCTGCAGACTGATCCTCCAATAAGACCATGGGGGATTATTACCACATTCTAGGGGTGCTGAGAAATGCGTCCCAAGAAGATATCAAAAAAGCGTGAGTAGAATCTTCTGTACCATCTCCAGTTCTCGGACTTTCTGACCAGCATGCACCTGGCCTGCATTCCCCACTGAAGTGAAACTCTACTTTGCCGTCCAAACATAGGTACAGGAAACTGGCCCTCAAGTGGCACCCAGACAAGAACCCGGAAAACAAGGAAGAAGCAGAGAGGAAATTCAAGGAGCTTTCAGAAGCATATGAAGTTCTGTCAGATGGTGCGACGATTAAATTCTAACCTAAAAAGCAGTTCATGGCGTGAAATATGCAAAGCGACAGCCTTGCACTGTTCATACTTTTCCTCTCTCCAGTCACCTGTAGCTCTTTAGGTCTGGGAGTCACTGTCTGAGACCTGTGGTCTTCTGTGGAGTCTTGCTTTGTATTGTGACTCATGAAGGTATGGACTGATAGGTCTGGTGTGTCTGTGAGTAACGGTGGATCAAAGACAGAAGCAGGTGAAGGTGGCGGGACTCATTAAATGGGAAGGAATCACAGGCTACTCATTTTCACCTTATGGCAAAAGTATATGGTTGGGATTGGCAGGGCGTGCTATAGAGTCGTCATTCAGGGTTTGAACCTGGGTCTCATTGTCAACACTTTTCCTTTTCCTCGTTTTTATGGCCTTGGGTTATGGAGAGACGTTCATTTTAAAACTTTACAGTGAAGGTCAGGGGCAACGAAACGGGGGGGGGCTGAGTTAGGATGAATCCAATGGCCCAATATCTCTAGGGGCACCCTTGGTGAAGGGATCAGACAAAAACTATTCTTCTCAGACAGTGTGTAAATGATGACAAGCATTTTTACATTGCCTGAAAATTAATAATTTTGAAATAGTTTTTACTTTAATTTTTTAATTTGTAATTCTTTAGTTTTCGCATGTCCCCTCTTGCTTTCCATTAGATGTGTGTGTATACATACTTACACATACACCACCAGTCAAAAGCTTTTGCACACACTGAGATCTGCATGTTACTCACTTAATATTTACTAAAAATTATACTCAATATTCTTTGCTAACAAATACATTTACGTTGCTCACCATTTGAGTACCTTTATTAGCAAGAAAATGTCTTATCTTTGATTCATTAATGTAACCTCCTCTAGCAGTTATAAAAGCAGAGGAAATTCAAGGCATTCTTTCCACAAGGGACTTTAAATACGGCTCCGTTTCATGGGATGAAACGGTTAACTAGTGCATTTGAAGGTAAAGGACAGCCTAGAATTTGGCTGCCATCACCACATAGCCAGGTAATAGGATGTCAGACATGCACTGTTACACACTCTCTCCATGTTATAAAGGAAATTAGTTTTATTTGACTTATATTTTCATTTATAGTTGGTCACTCAGCTTTCCAATGTTTAAGAAGAATAAAAAAAATCTGCAGTTTATGAAATGAATGGAAAAGTGGTAAAAACCTGTGGTCTGCAAAAACCTTTGACTGGTAGCGTATATATTGGGTATCTATATCTTTGTAGGAACTCTCCATTCATTTCTAAGGGCTTTTCTATGGGCTAATCCCAACAATGACCTTAACCCCTACCCAGCTCTAACCTTAACCATAAGTATCCAAACTAAAGAAAAGACTTTTGCTATTTTTCGTTTTTTGATTGCATTCACACGTTTTTATAAAATTGAGTTTGTCCTTGTGGGCATTGACATTTGGTATTCACAATGTATGACTGACTGACTGTCTGTCTGTGAGAGAGAGAGAGCGAGAGATCAGCCATTTATATGGCGCCCTGGGAGCATTTCAGCAGGTTAAGAGCATTGCTCAAGGGCACAATGGAGATGTGACTATTCTGCCAAGGATGGGATCCGAACCAGCGCCCTTCCGATCACAGGCCTAACATGCTGAACCACCCCTAACGCTCTTCCAATTTTGTCGTCATATAAACCACTGTTTCTCAAACTGGTCCTTGAGGACCCCCCCCCCAAGACGGTCCATTTTTGACTCTTTCCCCACTCCCTGCCAGACAGTCCACATTTTACCTGGGGGAGATTAAAAAATGTGCACTATCTGGGGGTCCCCAACACCCAGGCTGACACTGTTATAGACACGGTTTGACAGATTACTGTCATTTAATATTTACATGATTTTTTGGTAGATAAAACAATAATAAATAATATTAATTTGACCATCTTTCTTAGCTTCCCCATGTAAATGTAATGCATTTTTAATGGTCTCTCTCCTGCTGCAGCCAACAAGCGTGAGACATATGACAGATACGGGAAAGAGGGTCTGAGCACAAATGCAGGTTAGTCATCTGAAGAAACGGATGTACGAAATCTCGTACAAACGAACGGTAAAAATCAGACTTATAAAACCTTCTGTAAACCAAGATATGTATTGTACAGGTTTTAAACTAGCAGGCTCCTGTGAGTAGCACATGTAAATGTTTATGTAAAGTTCAACTTTGACTAATAAAGTCAGACATTGCTGTCAATTGTATTGTAATGTTTGCCTGTACCCCCACTCTAGAGAAACTTCACATACTGTCTTGATGGTTGTTGATTAATACCAGTCATGAAGAATAATGGGCTGGGATATCCCTGATCTGTCACCCAGTTCCCTTTCGATATGTTGCTGTAACGAAAAATCCAAGTGTTGTCAGTTCTTGGACAGGAATGGCATAATTCCATAATCATGCAAGAGCCGGGGCCAATTCATCACACGATTCCATCAGAATCGCTCTTGGCGGTCTAAAAAGGCTAAGCCACAAATCATCATTGGAAAAAAATCATTGTTCTCTCTCATTGCTCCCTTTGTATTTGACTGTATTTGTGTAATGCCCTCTAAGAAAGCTAAATATACCATGATGATGCAGCATGTGACACACGCGGGTAGTTTTATACCGATTTACATGCGTGTGCACATGTTGGTGCCTATTTACTTTTTTTCAGTATGCACACCTCTAACTTACATTCTATGCAATACATATTTTACATTAATTACATATTTTACATTGATATGTATAAAATCATGATTTAAATCAATAAATGATGAATGTTAGTTGTATATCAGGTATAATAAAAATGTTTCTATATTAATGTACATTTCACCAAGCGCTCAAACCGTAGATGTGACAGATGCGCATTTTTATCTAATCTCTAGATGTTGTGTTTTCTTGTTTCCTCAAATTTTTCTACGATTGTTCTGGACCATTTGTAAATATGCGGATGTTTTCAGTTTTGTTTTGTTTTGTTTTTTTTTTATAAATCCCAAAATCTTCATATAAATGTGTATCTGAACTATTCTAGTTTTTATAAATTAGCTTCGGAGACTGTAGCTGTTAGGTTTCATTCAGGAACTGTGTGAGACATTTGAGAGCATCTGAATGCCAATCTGCCCCCTTTAAATCTACAGGGGGGAATTACCAAAATGGTGATCACATGGGTGGGGGCTTCACCTTCCGCAATCCAGAAGACGTCTTCAGGGAGTTCTTCGGAGGCCGGGACCCATTTGCCGATTTCTTTGGTGCGTCCCCTGGTTCAGCAATGTTTGGATTAATGAATAACTCTTTAAAAGTGCCTGTGTTTTATACTGAATTTACTTCCTTGGATGACTCGCAGCGTACCTTTTAAGAGCTTCAAAGGGAACTAGTCAGATTTAAAAATACTTAAACATTAAGTTTAAAATTTGTTTGTGGTTTTGCGTTTGAGCATCACAGCATCAGTAACGTTGAATTATTGTACCACAGCAATGAACGATCTGATCACTTAAGTGCTGTTTCTGCTGTAGTGTAATTGTGTGAGTTGTGCAAAGTTGAGTGTTTCGGCCATTAGGAAGTATAAATCATTGTGTAGCAAATCAATATACCAAAGAAAGGGGGGAAAAAAGGCAATATTTTCAATGAAAACCTGTGCAATATTTTATATGGAATAAGTAAAGCCACTTTTGTCACCATCACGGAAGTAGACTTATTAATGTTACGTGAAGTCTGATCTTTGAGAAGTTTTAAAAAGCAGCAGTTTGGGGGGGGGCACAGTAACTGTTTCTTCTCTCATTATTATTGTGCTCATTGGTAATACTCGGCCGTGTCTTTACTGTGACTTGAACACTTCAGTTCCAAAGCTCAATGTAAACCTTTCCGGACTGTCCCATCATCCCTGTACACCCTGCTCTGCCTTTCGTTCCGGAGCCTTCTCACTGTCACCCTGTGGTCTCACCCTCCCCCCTAAAGGCCCCGATCCCTTCACTGACGACTTCTTTGGCGGCGGTAGCAGAAACCAGCGCGGTGTCCACAGGAGCAGGACCAGTGGCCCCTTCTACTATGGTTTTGGTGGATTTCCGCCCTTCGGGGTTGGATTCTCAGGGTTCGATACAGGTTAGTTTCCATGAACCTTTGTACAATCATTGGCTGTTTTAGACCCAGTGACCCTCATTGGTACTAGTAACTTGGTTTTATAGCGTTATATAGGAAAATGTGCAAGAAACGGCTGATGCATTGTGGGATTGCTTTTAAATGGTAGCAGAAATAGTGCCCTCCTGGGGGAGGACTGGTATTTTCTGCTGTAGCGTTTGTGACATCTCATCCACTCAGGGTTTACCTCATTTGGCCACATGGGAGGAGGGGGCTTCACCTCGTTCTCCTCCACGTCATTTGGTGGGGGAGGGGGGGGCGGCGGCGGTGGCGGTGGTGGCGGAGGCGGCGGTGGGATGGGAAATTTCCGCTCCGTATCCACTTCTACCAAATACATCAACGGCAGAAAGATCACAACTAAAAGGTAAAGCTTTTGCATCCTCCTTCCTCCTATCCACTGTTCACTGTAAACTCCAAAGCTTCCTCTGCCGACTTGTATCACTGCAAAAGCATTGGCTAAATTAAATAAAATATAACCCACTGCAGTTCACATTGCGAATATGATCTTGTACCGTAACTCTAGACTCACTCAAACTCGTCTCTCCTAACTGCTACAGAACGTCTAGAGCCTGTTGTGATATTATTTAGAACCACAGTCAGAATCCTGTAACCCTTTTACAATAATCCGCCATCACAATACTTCTTCCATTCGATCTGCTTTAGAATTGTGGAGAATGGACAGGAGCGGATAGAGGTGGAAGAGGATGGACAGTTAAAATCTCTGTCTATTAATGGTAAGGAGCAGGTGCTGCGGCTGGATAACAAGTAAAACTCCCTCAATCAATGTGAGGACCTGTGTGGGCCAAAATGTCGTCATAGCGATGTTCAGATTTGTCTGTTTGTTTGTTGTTCTTTTTAATTTTTCTGTTGGCATTTGTAATGCAAGGTTAGCCTTCTGTGAAACGTCTACATGTTTTAATTCAGAGTATTTAAGAGGTGGGAGGGGGATTAAACATTTTGTGTAAGAGTGCATTTGGTTGTGACCCGTTTTGGTTTTTGGTTTGTTTCGTTTTTTTTTCTCGGTTGTTGTTTGTTTGGGACCAGCATTTGTATGCACTTTGCAGTATTGCAGTTTATATGTGGATGTGCATTGCCTTTTTTATCCTTGGGGGGGGGCGGAATGTACATTTGAATAAAGCATGATATGATTTTACATTTGAAGGTTAATGTTTCATTGATGGAAGAAAAATGAAATGTTCGTTTGGCTCCGTGGGATACGTCTGGTCGGAAAGTGGCAGCTTCAAATTCTGTGGTCAGCAGACTACTCATATCACTGTTGGGTCCTTGAGCAAAGGCTGGCTTTGCTAAATGGTTGACTCTGTGCGGTAAGGTTATTAATGAACATTGAAACAAATGATAAAAGTGTATTGTTAATCAAAATGACCTGAAGCATGAGACATGAAAACTAAAATTCCAAAACTAACAATTTGCGTATCTATTTTGTAAACTTGTTCTGAGTTTAAAAGCCTGCTTATAGGCTATCGGCCTATATTGACCTACCCAACTTCCTTCCTCTGATAATCGACAGTGAATGTAGCCCAAGATAAGCACATCAAATTCGCAAAGTTGTGTGTGCCCCCCCCCCGTGAGATTAGACTGTTTCGAGGAGATTAGATTAAACATGGACATGCAGCGACCAGGACGCAAACATGAAGGAGCCGTGAGCCATGGAAGCATTTTGAGTATGATGCAAGTCTGTCTTGAATGTTAGTGGTTGACTGTGTGGTGTGTAGCGTAAAGACGGCTTGCCATACACGTTTACAAAGCAGTGAAAGCAGCCCTGTTAAAAATATATACTTTTATGGTTATGCTCTTGGTTCTACATATATTAAGATTCAGCCTTTATTCATAATACAGTTTGTGCTGTGTTTGATGGTTTTTTTAAGCAACAATGAATTTCAATAAAAATGCAAATGCAAACTGTCCAAAAACTGAAAAGGAAACAATTGGGGGGGAAAGGATTTTCTTCCTGGACTTAATGAAGTGTTTTAGGAAAGGAAGAACTGATGTGTGATTAAGTTAACAGTATTTTTAAAGGGAGGCGCTCACACGATACATGCTGTCACTGAAAGCAGAAAGCATGACAAGGGTGACTGTAAATTCCTGTCTGCAACATTGGGCCAGTTATGCTTTTGGAGGAGGGTTTAGTCACTGTTGCAAAATTTTCTTAAAAAATGGCAGTGTTGTGATACTACACTATTGTTGATATAGCAACAATAATAAATATTATAACATGCTTCTTGTAGAGGAAAAAACAGAACTATTAGCTATTACAAACTACAACTACACAAAGACTGAGTTACAGTATACATGTATGTATAAATCACACTGTAAACACACATTCCTGATCAGTCACTGTTCATACAACGTATTAGTGGGTCAATGGGACGGGTGGGCATAGTACCCGACCGTGGTGAACGTAATTCAACGCCTACTCAGCCATGGGGTCGTATTCAAGCACCGCGTTTATTATTTTCATACGGCAACGAAAGCGCCCAGTAAGAATTCATTCAATATTTTAACGATTAATTTGCCCGCCTTATATTTACTTTCCCATGTTTGTTTTTCATTTAATACTATCAGGGTTGACAACTTAGGTCAGCTGGCTGGAATGAGATTTTCGAGACAAATCTGCACACGCATTTACATGTATTTAACAGTTTTTTTTTACCTTGCAAACAGTCTGTTGGGTTTGCAAACTACGCCAACGATTTTGACGTAGCTAATTTTAGGTTTTTAATGAAATGATATAGATTTGCCGTAAGATTTCTTGCGTGAGCGTCTCAAAGTGTGAGCGTCACGCCAGATGCGCGAGAGCTGGCAGCCCGGCTGTGTGTTAAATAACACTATGTAACAAATTTTTATTTTTATTTTGTTCCTGGGTACAAAGTGTGTTTTCCTAACCCGTTATGC
>JAAGVU020000078.1:11738532-11797459 GCA_011763525.2 Mormyrus iriodes | reverse complement strand
ACAACTCTGAGTTATTAGTTATGTTCTCCCCAAACGAGCTTGATGGGCCGAATGGCCTCCTCTCGTTTGTACATTTCCTATGTTCTTATGTTTTAAACCAAACAGATTTCTAAGGAATCACAGAATGGCAGAACCTAGACATAAATAGGGACGAATGATCTTAAAAGAAGCCATGCATCATTTTATTGGGAAAAAAGAGATTTTATATATTTAATTCTGTACCAACTTCAGTTATACATGCCTTAAGGACAAAGCCACGGAGATCTAATTGGCTGATACAGTAGGGTGAATTCCCACCTAAACCAGAATGGCCAGTGACTCACATGAAGAGCACTCCCTGTCATTTGTGCTAAGACTCATAGCGATGCAAGCCTTGCATTTCACACCTAAAAACAGCACCTGGAGCATATGTAATTGATGGCATGAAGCCAATTCTGAAACCCTTTGAATCTGACGGATTGACCTAACCGGCTCATAATTTTAGACAAGTAAGCTATGTTAATGCTCTCAGGCCTGATAAGTCGGTTTGTTAATCCTGTCATTGTCCTTAGGCATTGGTCTGCTGAGGAACAGTCCCCCCGCCAACTGAAAAGCACCTTCTTGGGTATACTGGAAAACCACTGGCCCAGTTTTACTTTACTGATGTCACAATGGAATGGACCTCATTCTCATAAGTTCCATTCCATTGATGCTGAATAATGTGAAGCTGGTGTCAAAATGGAATACCATTCATCACCGTAGACACTGTCAGCACGGCAGGCTGACGTGGAATAATGTGAAGGTGTTTCTTTGCTCATAATGACAGACAGCGTGTTTGTGACACATCCACTTAGGCTGGGCAAAACAAGTCTGTCTTTTGCCGTGAGTGTTTTGAAATTATTATCGCAAAACTGACAGCGACGCAATTTCAATATTCAGTTTTCCACAGACAAAGCAACTTTATTCACAAGGGTTTTTCCCCTTTTGTTTACACAGATAGAACAAAAATATCTTTTTCTGTCATTTTGGTTATGTACAAAGAAATGGACAAAAACGGAGTGTGCACAAGGGCAGCGGCCTGAGAAAATGAAACGGAGGTTTAAGCAATCAGCCGCGCGCGGTTATCAAGCGAGCATCACGGAGTGATGTTGATGCAGAACGCACTCCCCATGAATGTCACCTTCAGCTTTGAAAATGAAAAGGATTACATCAGGATAAATATTTCTACAGGCACCTTATCTCAACCCTTTGCTGTGAAAACGTTAGATAAACAAACAACTTTAATGTGGCGATAGTATCCTTGGCTTGCGTGTGGCCCCGACCTCCCCTGACGTACCTGTTTATTGACTGGCTTATCTGCTCCCCCACGCGTGCTGTCTGACGGCTTGGGGATCTCCAGCACAATGGCGGCGTCCTCATCGTCATTCCCGGCTCGTTCCCCGGCTAATTCGCTCACGTCTTACTCATTGCCCGCTGAGCCGTGTTCCGACTCCTCAAACCTCTCGTTCGCTCGCATGGCAGAGGATGAATTCCTCTCCCAAACGGCATTTATCTTTTTCCCCAGTGTGACTGAAGACGGATGGTGTTAAAACAGAGTGCCTGTCGACGCGAGTCGTGCTATCTGGATTTCACAAGGATCACTGCGGATATATGATCCAACGTCTGGCTTATAAATCTTACCATTGCTTTCAAAACCTGTTTTTTTCTAAACATGGATATTGATTTAAAAAAAACAAAACAAACATAACTGGTGAAGTGCTTGCGAAGTTGTGAAGTTCTGGACAAAAATTTTATGGACACAACTACTCAATCACTGCTATTCAGGAAAGCAGGTCGAAACCACGACCCAAAAATTACTGGGGTGCAAATTCAAGCCTCTGTAATATGAGAACTTTACACCCTTGGACCAAATTCCAAAAATCGAAAAATCATAATAAAACCCACTTTTGCAAGCGAATTGACCCAAATGAAGGTGATGCTTGAAAAAAAAAGAAAAAATGTTTCATTAAAGTTCAGGATATTCATTTCGCAAAACGGATCTCAGCGCTTAGCATCTGAAGTCGCTCTGATGAACATTAGCACAGCTGGCTAAATATGATGCCAGTGGCGGTCCCGGCCGCCATACAGCACGCGTCATTACCGCCTTCCAGAGCGATTCTTTAGCTACATAATAAGATGTCGTCACGGAAACCGGCCGAAGATCAGCGTCGCTGTAACAACCGACGTCTTAAACGTGCCCATCCGGCCTGCCTGGCAGTGGCGCCAAAGTGGGTTAACGAGGTAAAATTAACATAGGCAGGAAAACCAGCGTCATCACTGTGTGTATTTAGCCGAAAAAATCGCGCGGTGGGACGTGAGGTGCGGGAAACGGGTGATCGTGGCGCAGGCCGAGAAACACAAACCGGCGGCAGCAATCGGACGTTAGCTAATCAACCGGAGATAGCGGCTAATATTTAATTAGAACGAAGATGGTCGAAGTACAAGCAGCAGATTATGGAAAGTAGGGTTTGTGTCTGTGCACTAAGCGTATAAATGTACACAGGTCTAAATGAAATAGTAAGCTGTCAAATACGATACATTATATTGCTTATGTGTAATTTATTACTGAGAACTTTCTAGCCTTCACCAGCTTCAAACGAATGATGAAATGATGAAACATCGCATATCTTGGCACTTCTATACAGCTCTAATGGTCCCTAATGTCACATGAGGAAACACGCTCACGCACAGCTATTTTCACACCTCAGCCGGCAGCCGCATATTTTAAAAGCCAGGATTTTAGGTACAGCTCAGGTAAATACATCGAAGGCCAGAATGCCCTGGCTCCGTTAGCACGGGCAGCCTAAATATGATGATTTCCTGACCCAAATTATGATGCACACTGACAATCTAAAACCATTTTTAATCTGATAGTTACTGTACTCTATTTACAGAAATGGTGAGTTTTTTTTTAAGCTGTTTTCATGATCAACATTGAAGTGTCAGCTTGGGAATAACTCCCAAGAAGAGAGAGAGAGAGAGAATGAGAGAAAGAGGGAGGGAGAGATTTAGGGGAGAGAGAGACAGCTAAGAATAGGTTAAGGATCTGGTGCAACATCCACAGAGACAGACATGTAGGGCTGCGTGTTTCCTTGGAGAGAGAGGAAGAGGAGGAGGAGGAAGGGCGTGGGGCCAGAAGCCTCACTGAGGAAGAGCTTTGAGGATGGCGTTTACTTCCTCTGCTACCGCCGTCAGTGCAAACTCGAACTGTTCCTGCAGGGAGAGAAACAGAGTGTCATTTCATCCTTCATTCACTGAGACATCATGGGAAACGGCCCATTTCCAGACCATGAGCTGACCGGATCCAGCTCAGCCACCGTGAGGGTGATGGCTGAGGGGTTTGGGGATGTGGAGTGAAGCCTCTTCCTCATACAACAGGAAGGTGGGCGGGGCCTTGACTTTGGCCACACTCCCTCATGTTATGTTTTTCATCTGAGCATACAGATGCCTTCGGTCAAATACTTTTAAAATCTAAGGTAACATTACAGTTTTAGGTCAAGTCTTCCAGCTAATGGAAGCAGAGGAGCATCTTGGAACACTGAAGCCTCAGCTAACTCTCCGTCACTTCAGGCCAGATAAGATCCATCACCGTCTCATTTGTGTTGTAGCTAAGTAAATTAAAGTCTCCTTTAGTCTCTGCTACACAGGGCTTCAAATGTATTAGCTTTAATCCATTACAGACATAAGCTATGCAGGCTGAAGCACTTGGTTGTGAAATAAAATCTAACTTGATACTGAAATTGCTACACAATAATCAGTTTATGTTATGATTTGTAAGTGCTGTTCAACGCTTCAGTCTTTATAATGTTTTTTTGCCACTCTATTTAACCACCACTAGGGGGAGACAAACCGCACGTTGCTTGACTCCAGCCCGCTGCCAATGTGAGGCCGGAGTGTGGAACGTCAGTCAGGATTGAATTTTTCAGAGATAAGGAGTCTTTGTGTCTCATAACTTTATCGGGCATTAGCATCACCTCACCGTCCCCAGGCTGACGTTAAACCCTAAGGGGTCCTTACTAGTGCAAAAGCCTGATTACATTTAAATCCATCCACGGCAGACACCTGCCCCCACATGGGGGGCACACGGCCACTCCCTCAGCCTGAGGCCTAAGGGAGAAAGGTCACAGCTCTGCCTGGCGCCGCCAAGCTCTCAGCAGGGTGGCGCTGACTTACAGATTATAAATAGAGGCCCTGTTAGTGAGGAGGCTCTGCTCCGCCGGGGCTACTGGGAGCTATTAAAATGTGCAGTGGGTCTCCCTCTGAAACAAACTGGCCACACTCCCTGGCTGGAAACATCACTCTTTGGTTACAAATTGCAAATCTCTGGGCCCCCCGCCTTAGGGGGCAGACCACGGGATTCAGTGCTGATGGTCTGCTCTGGGTAATAGATGTTTCCAGTATCTTCTGTCCCAATGCCCACCCCCCACACTCCTTGGCAGTCTTCTCCCTAGCGCCCCCTGTGGATTCCCAGCAAAGCGGCAGTCTGTACCTTCGTCTGCACCATCCCCGGTCTCTGGTCCCGCAAGTGCTCCAGAGTGGCAGCGATGTCAATCTCCTTGGCGCCTGAAAAGAACGGCAGGCTGGTCAGGGTCAGCGGGGTCACGGCAGCCCCACGCCGCATCCATTCGCACCAATGGAGGAATTCCGGATAAGGGCCTCCTTCACAAGGGCCCCTGGCCATGGCTCTGCTCTACCTCAGAACTGAAATCCCGCCTGAAGCGAAAACGGTTAGCGACCGGTCTCTGTAGACGTCACCCCATCACAGCCCCGGCTGGCCAATGTTGGCCGGCTTAAGGTCTTTTTTTTGAGAAAAAAGTTGTTAACAAAGATTTCTTGGAATTTTTGAGGACCTCCTGGCTTGTTCCCAGCCCATGTAGAGCCCCCTTTCTTACATGGCCATTGTTTCTCACAAAAAAAATGGGATCTCCATTCGACACAAACATGGAAATGATTTTTTTTTCCATGAACGGCTCTTTCGTGTCATTTTCCCACTTGAAAGCGCGCTGCGAGGTGCATTGTGCTCCAGTCGATTCTTACCGGCAGCCGGCCCATTATGCAGTTATGTGAACATCATTCTGTGGGGGGGGGGCACAATGCGGCCGATGAATTCTGCAAAAGTGGGCTTTTTCAGCAGGAGGAGGAAAAAAAAAAACTTTTTCACCTTTAGTTTGAACAACTTAACAACCGAACTATTGTAAGGATTCTAATCAACTGGGCTCTGGAAAAGGGGTATAATGGCTCATTCGAGATTCACTGGGACGCACACACACACACACACACACACACACACACACGAACAATCCCTCCAAGGAAATCCAAAAGAAAGTCCTTTTGGGGGCTTAGAAAGAAAGGAAGCTAGCTGAGCGTACAGTTGAGCTCCTTCTGAAAACGGCCTCATCCTCCGTGCTGGACTCTCCAGTCGGGGGTGGGTTGGAGGGGGACGATAGTACAAAAGGGGGGCTTTTTGGGGAGGGGAGAGAAAGCAGCATTCTTGGGCGGTTTACAATTCATCCTGGGAGAGAAAGGGGTAACGGCTTGGCCGTTTGGAGTACGGGGCCTTTTGATCAAGCTGAGGCAGGCTGGAGTGCCATCCTGGGCCTCTCCTTTCTCAGGCCCGAACAAAAGGAACCCGGGCCTAACGGGCCAGGCCCAAATTCCTGTCGGAACCACCCCCCACCCCCGCCCCATCACCCGACAGCCTGAGAATGGCATGGAAAGATGGCCGCCTCGTGCTTTGATCTGTCTTCAAGGCGAGGGACGCTGGATTTTTTCCACTTGTCCGGCCCATAATCGAAAGAGGGTGGCAGGAGAGGCGGGGTCAAGGACAAATAAATGGGTGACCTTTGCTGATGGAGGGGAGGTGCTTTCCTGCTTCTGGAGCAGTTTCACAGGAGTTATTTCATATTACGCAACACTAAAACCACAGAGTCCCAGCCGACGAGCAGCGCCTGGTCTGTGAAGATGGCCGACCGCAAGAAAGTTGATTTTTATAAATATAACATAATGTATAAAGAAGGCAGCAGGAGTGCAATAAAATAACTAGATGCCAAATAAATTTTTGCCTAAGCGGCGCTTTAAAATGAGACTTCTTGAAGAAATAATGTGACTGCGGTATATTGGAGTTTCATGGCGCCCCCTATTGACTAGTATCAGCAGGCAGATAGAGCAGATCCCTGCATAAACACCTGAAAAGCCAGCCGACAGAAGCCTCCTGAGATAACACAGCCGTCAGATAACACACATACTCTGATTTCACATAAAACCGCTAATGTGTCTCTCCGCCCTGTCATATCTTCATATGCATTTAGCATTCAGGAAAATCTTCACTCATCCCTTAATGAATCACATGCACCCCCCCTTTCTTCTGAGAGCCCAGGCATGGGGGTTGTCATGGTGACATCTCCATGCAAGTGTTTCAGGGAACAGGGAATGCCGGGCGGTTCGCACCTTTGGCCATCTTGTTCAGGACCATGTCAATGAGAATGTAGGTCCCGGTGCGGCCGGCGCCATCACTGCAGCGAGAGGAGAGGTCCGTTAGTATGGTGAAGCACTGAGACACAGGCCATGCCCCCACAGGGCACACCCCCACAAGCCACGCCCCCTGCAGGGCACACCCCACAAGCCACGCCCCCTACCAGGCACTCCCCCACAGGCCACGCCCCCCACAGGCCATACCACTTCAGCCAAATGCACTTCTGATGTTATTGTTTGTTATTTTGTGAAAACATGCTGTGTTGCTAAAAAAACTTCTTCCCTCCCACATCCCCAACCCCCCCTGGGGTGGAATCATAATGGCATTTATGCTGACTAGTCAAACGACAGACTGTTGTTTAAAAATCTTGAGGTGCATCATTATCCTGGGAAGTAAAGAGATGCTTTTATGGAACATTTTTTACACGGTCACACGGGTTACCTTGGTGTAGGGTCTGTGGTGGGCCATAGGCCATAAACAGGGGGAGCCACCATGAACACTAAACCTTCCTGCCTAAAACGTGTCAATATTTACTTTGTCTCTAATATCACATTAGAATTGCTGGATTTTAATCAACATTTTTTCACCCATGAGCAGCTTAATAGAAATAAGTATCTATGTGACTATTCATCAAAATCGAACAATTTGAAATGAAGAAATCTCCCCATTCCCATACACACACACACACACAATCACAGACACACACACACAATCACAGACACACACACACACACACAGACACACACACAATCACAGACACACACACAGACACACACACACGCACACAGACACACACACGCACACACACACAGACACACACACACACCCCTGTTCCGCTTATACTTGCCTGCAGTGGACAATTATTGGGCAAGATCGGCCTCTGTAGCATTTGTTGACCTTTCTGTAAAAGAGAAACAGGAAAACAAGTTTTAAATATTAAAATATATATCTAAATAATATTATATAATAACATTACTCCATAAACAGGCCTGAATGAGCTTTTATGGACGAACCCATTACTCAGAGTTGCACAGGATTGCAGTCAAACGTGCATCGGAAATGCAAAAGAACGCTCTCGTTTTGCGTGTTCAATGTGACATACTGAGGGTTTCCACAGGCCTCCCACATCAGGCAATTAAAATTATTTAATTGTGCCTTCAAATTAAGCATAGCTTTATCGGGGGTGCGGAGCACTGGGGTGAGACCTTTGCAAAAAGAATTAAACATGCGCAGACCTCACTGCTGAGCACGTCCAAAGGGTGCATCCCCATGGCGACAGCCTGGCTATTAATTATACTGGACCCACTGTTTTTAATACGCATTTAAAACACGCGGAATTCAGACAAACTTTCAAAGACGACTTCAAAAAATTTTAATTTCAACAATATATCAGCCTAATTATATATTTTTTTGTAGAATACATTAAGAATTCTTTGAGGTAACAAATCATAAAATCATTCAGTAAAATTTAATGTCAATATAAAGTATTTGAAGTTAAAAGAACATAATTATACCAGATGCTGTTTTATCATTTTTACTAACCTTGGTTTCTGACTGAAAAATCCTTTAAAAGGGTTGAATTCAGGTTGTAATTAGCTGCCAGGGGAATGGACTGCCCCCCCCCCCCCAAGTACTTTCAATAACTGCAAATGCCCTGAAAACCTTATAAATAAAAGCCATAAGTTGCGGGAAGAGTCTGCCTCATTTCCTCAATAGGACTGGCGATATACATTAGTGGAGAAGTGACACAAGCAGCTGATCGTCTCGAAAGCCAATCAAATTAGAGGAAAAAAATTAACACCAAGTAAACAACAGCTGACCAACAAAGACACGTCACCGATGCAAAAACCAGAAGCGGAAATCATCGCTAGGAATCGGGTACTTAGTCAATCTGCCGATAAAAATGCAAAGATGAGATAGTCATGCAAATCATTAGCGAAAGCGAAAGGTCAGAGGTCGTCAGAGGCTGTAAAAAAAGGACAGGGAATTCCCATAAGCCCCTGCTGCAGAGTTACAGTCTCCAATGATCACTTTTGTGACTATGCAACTGGGCTCATATTACTAGCTGCAACATCACAAAAATGACACTGGCAACCGCTAATTAGCTGGCGAAAAGGGATACAAATAAAAAAAAAAAGCCCATTCGGTTGTGAGTCGTGTTAGTAAATATTGCTGCACGCCCTGAAAGATTAGGGCGCAGTTTATATTTATGAAAGCCTCTGCATGAACTTTCACTACATTTTACCTATTGTGCTAATTTGCTCCCTGTAGGCTTAAGGAAATAATTCATTATGTATAACCGCATGTATCAAGCAAACCTCCGTAGCGACATGCCGTTTTAAAGGTGAGTGGTATGTTTGGAGAGGCGGGATCCGATTTTAACTTTAAAATAAGAAATCAAATGAAAATGAATAGGCTCAAAGCGCGGACTGACGCATTAGTGAGACACTAATGAGGGAGACTGAACCTATGAGCTGCGGCTGACAGTATCCGTCTGTGTGTCTCTATGCCCTTTGTCTGTCTGAATGAGTGTCACACTGTAGAAACAATAAAACTGACTTGATATGTGTGTCAGTTTGGCTGGGTATGTATCTGTGTGTGTGTATGTCCATCTGTCTGTCTGTCAGTCTGTGACAATGTCTGTGTGTCAGTCTGTCTGCGAGTATGTGTCTGTGTTGCACTGCTAAGTCCCCAGGACAGTCTCTCTCTCCATCTGCTCCTAGCCTGTATCCTCCCACACAAAGTATGCTTCGGCTCCCGCAGTTATAACCGGGGCGTCACCGGGGCGCTGGCAGCACGCCCCCCCCCCCCACCCCGACAGCGTATCCATGGTCCGGCGTCTGCGGCTGCTGGTCCACATCACTAAATTTGGTTGCTTCGCTTTATTGGGCTTCAAACGCCATATCGTCCACATGTCATGGATCTTCTAATTATGGGGAACTCTCATCTTTTTAGGTTTTCCAGGAAGACTTGGGGGGGGGCACCCAGTGGTGAAATTTCTATTGGTAAATCTGGGGGAGGGGTTAGATATTTGGCTTTGTCCTGTCCAATGCAACAGTGCCTTGGGGCTGAGGAAAATGAGACGGCTACCGGGGCAGCCATCGAACGAACGGCAGAGCCAAGCATTGCATTAACGAGGAAACGGGGGAGAGAGGACCAGAGGCAGAGCGAGAACACATGGCACCCGATTAAACCGCCACATGCAGGCAGAAGGTCATCCCGAGTGCCCACAAGCTCCTATACCTGCGGAAGTCCAGGAGGGTCCTACTAGATTCCGGAACGTTCTGGTTCAGCCAGGTCAGGAAGTGGAACTGTGTCACGGTGCGAGTCTCGTTTGTCTGCATGTTCTTAAGGTAGAAACTCCTCACGAGGAAGTCTTCACACCAAATGTGCTCAGATACAAGGTTCACCTTTAGTGAGGGGGAGGGGATTCACAGAAGGAAAATTCTGATCATTGACTCTTATAATGAACTCTGCATAATGAATGAACATATCATTAATCACGCTGCGGTTCAGACACTTTGCCAGAAATTTAAGCCATTTTTAAAAGTGATGTGTTAAGTGAGTCATTGCAATAAATGAAAAGGGAGGGACTATGCAGGAACGGGGATACAACCTTAAAAACAAAAAACAAGGAAACCCCAGGTTTCAACGGCTGCGCACAGGCACCTCATAAATGTGATAGAGGTTCGAGCCCTCATCTGGCCAGTAGTGGTAGCACTGCTTGACTCCGTTCTCCGTCAGAGGTGTCAGCATCACGATCACCACGCATCCGCCCTCCCAAACCATCTGAGGATGGAGAGAAACAAGCCAAAATCCCCAATTACACTCCAGGCGATCGGAGGTGACCAACGTCTAACCAGACCCCTTCGGTGATGGTTTTCTCAACAGTCACGGAGACTGGGGCGCTCTGTAGTCCGAATGGCCGCAGAGGAAATTGAAAACGCCACCCTACATCAACTGCCAGCCAAGCACTCCCTGCAGGAGCAACTCCACTGTGGTTTGAATTTGTCTTCGCTATTAACTCAAGCAATGTTACTCCCGGTCACACTATAGCGTTTCCTTCAGAGAATTTCATGCACTCTTAGGTGTACGTGGGACTGCTGAGGTTGTCACAAATGTGGACTTTATGACGTTAATAAAAAGGCAGCGATGATTTGACAGGAAGCTTAGTAGCAGACACTCCAGCCTAGGAGGAGCATTTCAGTCAGTGTAGGCCAGGCAATTCCATGTGAACTAATGAACCTTTAATCACATTTAAGTGTTCTGAGTGAATTAAACAGCCGTATTTACTGGGAGAAAGTCACTGCAAAATAATGAATGGATGTTATACAACAGAACCATAATCGCGATCTTTAACGTATACATCGTTGAATACATTGTCCAGTAAACGCATTGAATGCAATTGGAATAAAACCTCTTTACTTCAACGTAGACCAGGAAATGCTCAGGCCTGAAAGATCCTCCACGGAAGCTTAGCTAGCAGCTGAGACCAGGTGACCAGTTGGGCGTTACCTGCCAGAAATCCGCCACGGTGGAAGGGAGCGGCCCCTGTGTAGCAACGTAGGCGGGGTTTCGGGGGTCATGGTCCATCTGAGGGAAACACAAAGGAAGTAGGCATGAGTGAACATCACCACGGAGACCATTTAATCCCGCCCTCGACTCCATGGCGTCAGGCACGTGGAAATTCCGAAGGAGCAAATCGGTGGAAGCTATTCACAATGGCAATGGTTTCCAGAAACTTCTGCAGGGGTTATTTACTGGAGGTGTTTCCATGAACAACACAAAAAGGACCACAGTTCGGTGTGATACCTGACCTCACGCCATCAACGTGGTCCCTGAGCGACTTAACCTCTCCCAAAAATGACAGCTCCGATCAGTGTCTCTTAAGACATTCTTACTTGCAACTGATATCTAATAAAACCTCAGCTGTCGGTTCAGAGACCTACAGAAGGGTGAGCAGAGTCATCATTATCACCAGCTTCAAAGGGTCCAGTCAGGCCGGCCGTCTATTGTACAGTTTCTCTTCATCAGTCATGTGTGTGCAGCCTTCAAAAGAATGGAGTTGGGCAGAACTGCTCCTTGGATAAAAAATGATGCTAAGAAAAAGAGGAGGGGATCTGTGTCCCTGTTTCCTCCATGTGTCTCCTCTTCTCTCCGTTTCCTCAAGGACTTTCATTCCAGTAAATAACAGGAAAAGGTCGACTTTTGTTACGCTGCAATATTTATTGCTATTAGGCTAGTTTGACCGTCCCTAATAAAAAAGCCCGGTAACACTTTATTAAAGCAGACTTCATAATGCATTATAGATACCTTCATAATGCATTATAGATACCTTCATAATGCATTATAATGCATTCATAAAGTATTATAAACATGGCTATAACGATCTATCAAAAGGCATAACACATTATAGCTGTGTTTATTATGCATTATGAATGCTCTCATCTTTTCAGGTTTTCCAGGAGGATTTCGTAGGGCAACCCATTGGTGAAACTTCTATTCTATAATGAACTATAGATACCGTCATAATGCAGTACAAAGCATCCTTACTTCTTATACCGACCATTATAATGCATTATGAAGGTATCTATAGTGCATTACTAAGGAGAGCTTCATAGGGCATTCATAATGCATAATTAACACGGCTATAATGTGTTATGCCTTTTTATAAATAGTTACAGTAAATAGTTCATAGTAAATAGTAAAGTGTTTATAATACTTTACGGATGCATTGTAATGCCTTATGAAGGTACCCATAATGCATCATAATGACTGCTTTAAGTACAGTGTTACCCAAGGCCCTTTGCTTGCTGGTTTTGGTGTGAACAAAAAGCACAGTAATACCCATGTCCCGGTCGCTACAGACACGGCAGCTGTTAATTGGGGGGGGGGGCTATTACATGGTGTGTCGAAGCCCCGAACCACCAGCGCAGCGAGGCGTGCTGAAAATGATAACATAGCAGCTACCGCCCACGTTCCACTACAGGTGAACGCCCCCAGACTCAGGAAGCACGGGTAATTATTTCCACTGGACGGGTAATTAATAAGGAACGCACTAGAAAGTAACAATACCCCGCTGTTATTTCCTTAAATAATGGAACACTATAAAGTCTGCTAGTGTCTAATGCAGAAAATGACACATTTTTACAAATATGTAAGATTAAATGTAAATGTAGGGGGGGGCCGGGAAGGGGGGGGGCTATGCCATGCCATCTCATGAATATTAATGAATGGACATTTAAGGGTAAGAAGTGTATCGTTTTTTGTGGCCGGTTATTGTGAGGAAGTAATCCAGAGTCACGCACACACGCTTTGGCACAATCAGGCAGATGCACGCACACACACTCCGCTGTGATGCAGCACACACACTCCCACACTTTGCGGTATAGTCATGCAGTCGCATACACACATGCTAGAGCGTGACTGCGCAGCACAGGCATGGCTGCCAGGAAGAGCCAGGCTTGCAAGGGTGCGCAGCTCTGAAAACCTGACTAAGTGCCCTGGGTCCTGGCTGTGAGGTCCTGGGTGGGGGGGGCATCTGGCTGTCCTGTCTGATCTCCCCATTTCTATGTTATTATTTTCTGTGGCTCATTTAGGGCCCTGTGATCTGCACTCACCATCCCTTCCTCAAGACCCCTCCTATCCTGGTTATGACTGCATGATACCACTAACCCGGTTATGGCTGTGTGATCGTACTAACATGACTGCATAGACTCGGTCTGCATTTTACCCTAAAGGAGAAAGTTTCAGCTGAAGACATTTTAAAAGGTATATTCCTAAGGGTTTGTTAAGATGCAGGCAGGCTGGATTGAAACTGCCTTTACAAATTGAATTTTAGGAGAATAACAATTCAGGCCAGGGTGTTAAGGGGAGATGAGACATACTCCAGACAGAGAGATTACACTAAACATTATGGCGGTCCATCTCGGGTAGCAGGTTCTTGTGCGGGGGGAAGGGGGATACCCGTGAGCACTGGTGTGGGGCCTGCGCTCTGGCAAACGTCTAACAGGGAGCGGAATTGGCGGCGGCAGCATCTTGCCGCGAATAATCCGCGGGATTCCTTGTTTTCATCCCCCACCACTCGTAAGCGAACCAGCTAGTCCAGGCTTCTGGGGACGCTTTGGTGTTTGACATGCACTACCTCTGCTGCTCCTCTAACGGAGGCCCCCACCCCCGGGGAAATCACACGGCATGTCTGTCCTGGAGCAGGGAAAAAACGCCCACCTTCCTGCATCTCATGATCCCTGGCCACGCGGAATGAAAGGGCGAGCGGCCCTTCCCAGAGAATCGAGCCGGAAAATGTGACGAATGCAGGAAACATCACAGGAACATCAGAGGGTGCCAATGCATGCGTGTGTACTTCAACATCCATGCAGGTGTATGCTAACGCGTACACACTCAGGCATCTACCATACATAATCTCCTTTTAGGGAAACAGACACACAGGCCAAAAAATTATGATAAAATATATTTTACACTCATTAAACTCCATGATGCCCTATTATATATGCACACACAAAATATAGTATATATGTTTTGTCATATGCACTCTTGGGCAAAAAAATGGACCAAACGTAAATTGCACAACATTTTTGTGCAGGACTGTGTGCATGTATATATAAAATTCTATTGTGAAAATTAGAGGCTACAGTCAAACCTATACACTGTAATAAGAAATAAAATGTATATACCACTAATAATGCAAAATTTGTCCAACTTGTTTTTATCCCGGTAGATTCGCTATGTTTTCACACAAAGTACCAAACGATTCTATGTTGGAAATGAGGGATTATGGTAATCTAACTCGTAATGTTGTACATGGTGATAACCAATATATATGCATCTCTGAGCCTTTATAATAATGCATAATGTCTCCCATTCCAGATCTATATACACATTTATGCATCAGCTCCTACCTTTGTGGGCACAAACAACCAAACCATGAGGACGACGTAATTATAATTACGAAATTGCAAATTGCATGGAAAAGAGTAAACTATACGCACGTCTTACAGATTTCATCAGCTTAATTTAGTATTTTGTGGGCATGTTAAGTTAAACTGTGTGCGTGATTTAGCATGTTGTGCATGTGAAAGAAAAAATAACAGCTTGTGGCCCTTCCATAAGACAGGTTTAAGTGTACAATGTTTGTGTAAAAATGATATGGTTTCATAATGCTTTCCATGTCATTTTATTTTATATTGTACAGACTTGTGAAATGCCGTTATGGTGGAAATTAGATTTTTCGAATTTAAAATGTTTGTTTTCCACTTCAACAAGAATATTCTGAGCCACCCTGTGTGTGTGTGTGTGTGTGTGTGTGTGTGTGTGTACGGAATATATTTTTCTATAGACTCACGATGGGGCTGGCATTGATGTAGTCTGAGCCTCCCTGGTTGTTCTCCGCCTTCAGGGTGATCCGCGAGTGATCGTCTGTAATGCAGAGGTATGTGTGTTACGAGAGGAAACCCACACATGAGCAGGGAGAACGCGCAAATGCCACACGCGCGTGCTGCGGTGTTGCCATGGAGATGGGACTCACAGGCCACCACGGAGCTGGAGCGGTTCTTCTTGCTGTTGCTGTCCCTCTGGCCAACGGCGCAGGTGTTGGGCTCCGCCTGGTACGCGCATAGCGCCTCCCACTCCTTCTCCAGCCGGTTCTTGTTCTTCAGGTGGTCCTCCATGTAGGACTGTGGAGACAGGCGGCCATCTATCAGAACTGGGCACGCAGGATCACGGAAATTGCAACCTTCAGTATCAATGGCGTTGTGAGTGAGTGTGTGTCTGCCTATGTGTGTGTCTGACACACAGAGAAGGGTTACGAGTCTGTGGATGGGGGTCGGAGCCATTTATAATGCTCTCCAGCTGTGCCTAAATGGAGCCTGGCAAATAGCATCAGACCCGCAATTTCAATTTTAAAAAAAAAAGATGATTGAAGCTGATGGCCTCCCCCCCACCCTTCCCAGTGCCCTCACAGAGCCCGTCACAGACAGGCTGGTCTGCAGAGGTATGTATCAGGCCTCATCAGGCGCCCAAATTGTCCATGATGGAGGCCGTCCCACCAACATCTTCAGCCATCAAAAGACGTTGAGTTACCGGCGCCTTCGGACAACAAACGGCTAAAGGATGATGATGAGAGAGGGGTCGCGAGATCGATGTGGAAGTGAAGTGACCAACGCTCCCATCCCACATGGTCTATGTTTCATAGCAAGGTGTGTAAGCACTCCTTGACCTCGAACTAATACCAGGACCTATATCCAGGAATCCAGAAATAAGGCATAAAACATGCCATTCAGAGCTTTAGCTTGCTGTTTTTGGGCTGCCATGCCAGCATGATAGTTATAATGAAGAGCGCATCTTTTGGTTATGAAGCCGCTGACTGTCATGTATAACTTGACAGAGAATAGGTGAGGCTGGGTGTGGGATTGGGGTGTGTGCGTGTGGTCAGTGTGTGCGGTCGGGTGGTGTTTACTGTGTGTGTGACCATAGGAACACGGTCATGGTAGTGTGGTCAGGATGGTGTGTCATCTGTGGGCTGTTGATAAAATTGTGTTCAGCCAGGGTTGTGCAGCAAGTCTACTCAGGGCTGGGCACGGTCACCCTGTGGTCCGAGAGAGATCACGGTCCTCCCTGATTTCAGAACTAGAAAAAGCAGCTTACTGGGACGTTAGCGCTTTACACGTGGACTTAGCATTAGCGACACGTCCCTGAGCCACAGGCCTGAACGGCAGTTTCAGGAGCCTGCTGCTGAAAAGCTGCTAATCAAAGGAAACTGGAGAGCCGCAATGGCTACAGAGCTGAGGCGTTCCCGGGGCCGAGGCAGGGGGCAGGGGGGTGTGCCACACATGCTGATTGGACATCCAGGATGAGGCGGATCTGGGATTCGGAGAGAGAGAGAGAGACACACACACACACACACACACACACACACACACACATACTCTGGCAGACTCAGAGACGCACACAGCATGCTAAGACTCTCCGCTCTGATTCCTAGGCATACCTGAATGTTTGCTCTCTCTCCCCTGCCTTGTCACTGGGCGCCAAACGCTGCGGACCTTCTGTTTAGACACACAATGGCACCAGGGGCTCAGCTATTACCCTGTCCAGCTAGCCGGACGCCCAGCGACGGCTCAGCCAACGGTAAAATTACACTTTTATGCTGTGATGGGTTTAGAAAATGCCTGCCTGTCTGGGCTAATTCTTGCAAACATTTCTATCTGTGTTACTATAACCATGTTAGCTGGCTGTATAATTATACAGCACCCCACCTTGTCCCCGTAAATCAGAATTTATAGGATTTTCTTTGGGAATCTCCTTGAAGGACTCATACAATAAAAATGAAAGTATAGGGGCTCCGCTGAATTTTGAGCCAAGAAGCTGTCGGATGCGTGTTTTATTTAGATTTACCAAGAGGACAGCGCCAATGTCATTAAGTACCAGAACACGGGTTCTGTAGTCATTGTGAGCGTGGCCATTTGACTGCACGCACAGACACTAACAGTGTCGTGTGGCTCACGCCAGGGGTTCCCAGAGTGCCCACGCAGCACAGTCATTGCTCCAGGTCTGATATTCAGGATGGGAAGATGCCCCCCCACCAACAGAGAGCAGACATGGTCGTGCCCCTCAGCTGTCTGGCCCAGACCAACATCATGACCCTCCAACACTACCCACGTAGCTAACCCTCATGCCCAGGGAGGCAGTGGTCTCAGTGAAATCGAGACAGGCCCATGTGGGGAGAAGGACGCGAGACGGACGCCCATATCTCTGGAGGCTGGCATCGAGGACCCTTTGCCCGCCGCGTCGCTTATCTGACACTCTGGACCTTAACTCCCCTCCTGGTGCGTCGCTAATGCCAAATTAATGGGGTTTGTGACGAGTAAAGGGATTACCGGCAGCCCAATCAGGAGCTGGCGGGACTGTCGTGTCTTCAGCAGACAGCATTTAACCCCCCCCCCCACTCTGCTGCCAAGACGTGCTTGTCGAAACCCCAGAGGGGCACTCGGACCAGACAGCCATCACCCTGGCCCACGCCACGGGAGGCATTCTGTGAGTTCAATTCAACCGTGCGGTTCTGTGGTCGCCGATTTCTGGAGAGCTGGGGAGATCAAAAAAGATACTTCAGGAGCCTGAAGACAGGTGTGGTCAGAAGCAGGAGCGAAGTGAGGAAAGCGGACCGCACGGCAGAACAGTCAGGCACTTCCTCACACCCATCACACGTGTCCTGGTATCAAACTGTACGATTCATCACAAAATCTAGACCCAATCTCCAGGCAGCCTGCACAGCGTTATCTATAACACACACACACACACACACACACACACACACACACACACACAGATTAGGTATCTTGATCCTTGTAGGGACTCTCTACTAACTTCTGCGGACATAACAATAATCCCAACTCTGACAACCTTAACCCCTACCCAGCCCTCACTTTAACGATAAAAAAGAAACATTAACAAACAAACAAAATAACAAAATAAAAGACTTCGGGCATTTTTAGTTTTTTGATTGCATTCACACGTTTTTATAGCTTCGCCTTGTGGGGATTGACATTTGGTCCTCACAATGTATTACACACACACACACACACACACACATACGGTGTATATATAGTGAGAGCAGCACTAAAAGGGAAAGAATGAAAGACAGAGAAAGTTAATCCTCTTAAAACAAACTAATTCTCAGTCAGCCCTGATGTGAAATCAGGTTATGCGCGAGTCACATGGGGAGTGGAGAAGCTGCGCCGTAAACAGGGCAGGGCGGCTCCTTAATGTGATTTCGGAGCGGGGGTCACCTGCGCCGTGGCCCCTTTTTTATACTTAACCTATCCCTTTGTAAATTTCAGCCAGTAAAAGAGAGTAAAACAAGCCAAGTGCCACAAACACCGGCTTGTATCGACCGACGTTTTCCGCGTCCCTGTCTGCTCTGACATAGGGAAGGACGCTGGCTTCTCTGGAACTTTCTACACAAGGACTGTTCTCAGTAACTTCTTTGTGCAGATGGCTTAAATATAAATATTCAGCAGCACCAAATGGTGACCCAACATCAACACAAAAAACATTTACCCCATCCATATGAATTCAGAAAGAGTCGTAATCTAGCCAAATATTGTTATTAGCTAGTAATGAATGTACTCTTTTGGGTACTTGAACACTTGGGGGTGTGTGTTTGTTCATATACAGATTTGTGACGCTGCAGAATGTTCTGACCTGGATGATTGTCACCCACACAGCAGCCCCACTCTGTGGGGTATTGTGGGAAATTTCGGCCATATCCATAAGCGAGAGAGATGGGGGTCGGATTTAGCTGCACTAAAAGACCCGAGTCTCGCAATTAGAGCAGCTCTGCAGATGGTTTGTTAATTGCTAATTATGATCCTGGGTCAGCTGATGAGCATTTATAAATGTGATCGGAAAACATGTTGCTTTGGGGTCGAACATTTCGGGGTGAAGGCACAGAGAGGGTGAAATAGCTTGCTGCTTATTAAAGAACAGATGTTAATTATCCATGGGCAGGGACATAATCTTTCATACGGATTGTCGGTGGTTCATCCGCAGTCAGACTGTACAGTCAGAACCAGAGGACACAGTGGAAAAGACCCTGAGGTAGAAAAACAACATGATGGGGCCGCCCAGAGCCCACAGTGAGGCCCAAACTGCAGTTACATCAGCAAGGAAGGAGAGAAAACTGCAGTTGTAAAAACCAATCAGCTTGTCACTGATAGACGCTGCATAGGGATGCTGTACAATGTCCACAAGACAGATTGATACGGATATGAAACAATCAAACGAAAACCAGGAGAACAAGAGGAACAGCATAAGCAGAGAGATGGGTCGTCTCTGGTCAGGACAGGGATCTCCTCCATGTCAGGGTCTCTCTCTGACCTGATGGCCCAGGGTGGCTCGTCACCATCACCCACAGAAACTCCGCCCCCTGCAGTAAGCTCATGATGATCAGTGTCAACACCCCAATGCGGTAAATATGACCAGGCACGGGCAAGGGGCGACCTGGTACAGATGAGCCTCTGCTTCAAACCCACTGTGCCATCAGGCGCTGCCATGCGTGCTGAATGCCAGAGATCCCCCATGCCTAGTCAACCGCTGCAGGGGGCTCGGAAACAGAGACGTAAGCAGTGCAGGTGACACATCTGATAACAGCCCCCCTCCACCCCACCCCCCCAGAACGATTTGGCCTGGCGGGGGCTCTATCACTGAGATAAGCATCACAGCTCTATAAATTCACCGTGGTCTTGAACAAACAAACTGGAAGGTGTCTCCAATTCTGGAAAAAGTTGGATGTCTCCAATAATATGGAAAATACAGATTGGAGAGATGTTGGCAAAATAAGAGAAGAGAGATCCAGTGGGACTCATAGACGGAATCGTATTTCACTTGGGAAAGGTCACTATCGCCTGTCGCCACGGAAACAAAGGTAGGAACGGGGGATGATGTGATGAGGGCTGTGTGTGTGTGTGTGTCTGTGCATGTGTGGGACAGCATGGATCCAGAAAAGGGGCGGGCACTCACCAGGATCATGTGACCAGTGGAGATGTCCATGTTGGACTGCACGGGCTCCTCACACCAGGAGGACGTGCTGCTGCGGGCCGAGGGGCTAGGAATAGGTCCATCGCTGAACTGTGAAGACACACTGTTGATGCGGGACCCGTGCGCTGGCTCGGGCCGCTCCGACGTCTTGACCGCCATCCGCTGCCGACATAGCTCCTGTGGAAAGCATTGCATCATGGGAAGGGCGCTCACACACTGTCCCACGTCGCAAACACACAGCGCCCGCCTTGCAGCATTTAGCCTTCTGAACAAACATGCAGTGCATCTGAAGGTTCCCCCATGTGGCACAAAATAAGCAGTGGAATCCAAAGCCCGGCATGCGGCTGTCTGAGCTGGCCTTGAGCGGCTCTACCAGGCAGGCGTGGGCTGTGTCATTTGACAAAATAAACCAAACGCTCCAGATATTCTTCTGCTTTTGCACAGGGTACGCTCAAAACATACTGTCAGGTGGCATAGTAATCAGGGATGCATGTCCAGGAAGCCTTGGGTTCAAATCCTATGACTATCAGAGCCCCCCCCCCAACTCCTGTGTACAATAACCTGTAATCGTTCATCTTAAAAAAAAATTGCTGCGCCGTCTGCTATTCCTCTATCCCTGCAGTCCCTTCATGACACTTTACAGCGTCATCCATCTCACTTACCTCCCGTGACACCGAAACGGAATCAGGCTGTGTTTACCTCGGTTAGCGATTAGCACGTTAGCGATTAGCACATTAGCAGTTAGCATTCACTCTCACAACAAACATACTCACCCGAACGGACACACACGCAAACATGCACACTTACAGTACATTTATAAAAATCAATAAACAGCCCTGAGCGCAAACAGTTTAATAAAATAATATTAATGTCCACATTTGACGACGGTATAACGCAATAAATTCAGACGGCATAGCTGTGAGATCTCCCATTGTGACAGTGCCATGCCATTAACAAGCATGGACAGATCCCACATTCATTCTTCAAGAGAGCTAATCCCCCAAAATGACGCCATTCTGCCGCATAACATCTTCATGCGCCGATCTGTTACTTTTCTCACTGCTTTCGCGTCTGGTCGTAAATGTCACCAGTTTTCGAGTCGTCCCCGTCTGGATTTGCTATTAGTCATCAACTCAGCACCGAAATGTTGTTTTACAAGAAACTTTTTCCAAGAAAACTGAGCCATCTGTATCGTTCATATTTGCACTGAGTGTATATACAGCCCTGCAATTCAGTACTTAATGACGGCACTTAATTTCGCCACCAGGATTAATACAGTTTATCTAAAGACAATGGATGGATGTACTTCAAATGTTAGCAAATCGAAGTAATGATGGGTGCCAGGCAGGTGAAAGAATAAAAATGAAATGGATGACAGGAATCTCAGGAAGAATGGCTGTCATTAATGACCCGTGTTTCTGTTCTTGTTTCTTTGACAGCAGCCGCGCAGAAGAAAAATGATTCAGGCATGTAAGCGGTCAGCCAATTAACTAATCTGCTGGCCAGACCTCGCAGGTAAAAGACATACATGCACACACACTGGAGAAGGACAAACAGAAAGTCAGACAGGCAACATCCATTATTTTAGAGCCAGACCCCTGGGTCTCAGCTGTGTTTTACTTAGCAGATATGACTCCTACATAGAAAATCACTTACTGCTACAACGGGCCCTGAGGGAATCACCCAAGCGACCTCAGCCAATGGGTGATCCCATGGTGTCCGCCAATCAAATCAGCGCGGGTGCAGACACAGACTGGCACCTGGGGGCTGGGCCAGCCACGGTAAGAGGCCAGCCAGCAAGGCCCTCACGCCCCTCTTCTCAGTCTGAGATCGAAGGGGTTGCAGGGAGGAGGGGGGGCAGTTCTAATTCTGGACCCCCCCCCCGGGCCGATGTGGTTTATCCTTTAAGTGCCAGGACGTGATGCGACCGCCGGCCGGTGCATTTTGCCCAAGCTACAGGCATCTTGAAGCAACGCTTCTGCCAATTAGATGGACATTCGTGGGTCACTGAGAGCGTGTCCCTCTGTTAGGGTCTCTGAGTGTAGGGCCTGTGGGGGGTAAGTGAGGGTGGCCCGCTCTGGTGCCCCCTGCAGTGTGTACAGAACAGAGGTCAGCAACCTTGGCTGCTGGGGGGCGGAGGGGGGGCTAGCTCTGGAACACTTGCTGGAGGACATGTTTGGAGGTGTGGGGGTACTACACAGTCATAAGCCCTCCCAGCCTGAATCTCTGACACTTCTAAGGTACGGTTGGGTCTCTGCATGAAAAGAATAGTTCCTCTTGAGTAAAATGTATTCTCCAAAAAAAGAAAAGAATTTTAAAAATCTGCAATCAAGGTCAGCTTCAAATTGAATAAGAAAGGCTTCTAGATGTCGAGTGGGAGCCTTGCGAAGGGCAACGACATCCATCTTTATTTATGGCCTATCGATTTCCGTCCGTGTGTGGTTAAGCGACCATATATGGATGTCTGATGTGTGTGGGATTATTGTACCTCAGCCAGTTATAGAGTTATTACACAGGGTGAATTGTAATGCGCCCGCGCGTCAGGGACGAGGTGAATGGGGAAGCTCGCATTCCGACGAGGTCATGGTTCACTATAAACACCCCCCCCCTTGTGTGGGTGGGGTTCCGGGCGAAGGATGCAGGTCTGAACGCGCTGCAGGAACCTCGTCTCGTGTTTATGGTCACACGTCCCAAATTTACTGGTACATGAAACAAACTGCAGGAACTGTTAGCGATTAACCGAGGAGAGGAGAGAGGTGAATTAAACAGCCTGAGAAGAGGGACGTCAGTAAAATCCGTCTGTCCAGCGGAACCAAAGAATCAGCTGATTAAATTAGAAGTAAAATCACCGTATTCTCTAGACAGCCATCACCTCAAACAAAACCCTAAGTTATCCAGCTTACGTTTCGACCAAATAATGAGCTGCCAGTGCATCCAGTACAGGGTCCAGGCAGCACAGTGCATCAGGCAAAGGCAAATCCTGTGCGCAATCCCAGTGCATCACACAACATGGGCAATTTAGAGGCTGTTGTTAACCGAACTGCATGTCTTTGGACTGTGGGAGGTAATACGAGCTCCCATAGGATACCGACACAGCACAGGGAGAGCATGCAAACTACCCACACACACACACACACACACACACACACCTGCAGGTGTGAAACAGCAGAGCTTCCCACCATATCGCTCTGCCATTGACAACCAAATATTTATTCACCAGAACAATAACATAATCATACATATAATAAGTCAGTTAATATTTATAAACAAATAAATATTACTTTCCCATTTATATTTTCATCAACGAGTATCACATAAGAAGTGCTACACTTTAGATTGAATTTCAGATCCCAAATAGCATCGAAATGAACCGAACTGGAATGTATCTGAAATGAAAGCCTGACACTATGAAATATTCATGCTTTTACAGCCTGCTGTTCAAACACACACACACAGTTGGAAGACAGCTGAATTTCTGAGACCTTCACAATTCCCTAAATGGTTTGTGTGTGCCTGGTTTATTCCAGGCCCTCCCCAGCCCTTCCAGCAGCACTAAGAGGGGATTTTTACTCCCCGATTTAATGACAGTCGGTGTCCAATACGGAGCAACATTTCTATTACAGTGTCCGCCCTAGACTTGAGATTCCTGAGGAAAGTTCCGGGCTTGCTGGGACCCTGGATTGGATACAAGGTTGCAAGTTGGATGGGTGCATGGACGGATTTTACTATACTGCATTGTTTATGAATCAAATGTTAAAATAACAGTATTATTACAAAGGATGAATGAACCCAGTATTAAATATCGAATAATTATAAAGCCTGCAATGGGATGGTGTTCCATCTTGGGTTATTGCATGCCTTGTGACTGTAGCTTCCAGGATAAGCTCTGGAACCCTGACCAGAATAAGAGGTTGTAAGATGGATGGATGGATGGATGGATGGATAATTATAAAGGCCCCGCAACCTCAACCAGAATAAGAGGCTGTAAGATGGATGGATAGATGGATGGATGGATGGATGGATGGATAATTTTAAAGGCCCCACAACCCCAACCAGAATAAGAGGCTGTAAGATGGATGGATAGATGGATGGACGGATGGATGGATGGATGGATGTACGGATAATTATAAAGGCTCTGCAACCCCAACCAGAATAAGAGGCTATAAAATGGATGGATAGATGGACGGACGGACGGACGGATGGATGGATGGATGGACAATTATAAAGGCTCCGCAACCCCAACCAGAATAAGAGGCTGTAAGATGGATGGATAGATGGATGGATGGATGGATGGATGGATAATTATAAAGGCTCCGCAACCCCAACCAGAATAAGAGGCTGTAAGATGGATGGATGGATAGATAGATAGATGGATGGATGGATGGATGGATAATTATAAAGGCCCCACAACCCCAATCAGAATAAGAGGCTGTAAGATGGATGGATAGATAGATAGATGGATGGATGGATGGATAGATAATTATAAAGCCCCCGCAACACCAACTAGAATAAGAGGTTGTAAGATAGATGGATGGATGGATAATTAAATAGCCCCCATAACCCGGGCAAGAATAAGAGGTTGTAAGATGGATGGATGGATGGATGGACGGATGGATGGTTGGTTGGATGGATGTATGACTATAAGGCCACTTGCACATAAGTATATCTGTAAATGTGTGCCTGCACACAGAATCTAACACCTGCGTTAGTAGGGGCCGCTGTCCCTCCCTGTACTTGACCTCACTCCACACTGCCTTCATAGCCCAACAATGACTCCTGTGAAGCTCAACGTACCCCCCAACCCCCCATGCTGAGCTGATGCCCGCCCTGGTCCTCGGCGCTCTGCTCTTAGCCGCGCACAGAGCGTTACGCTGCCGGCTAGGGGGCACTGTCTCACCACACCTCAACATCGCACAGCTCCTGATAGCGATGCCATGACTGAGCACGCTCAACAGAGCAGGTTGTAAGCCCGCCCACTGGATGTTACTGTACCCCGCGTGTAAGTGGGGGCTCTCTGTTCCTAACTCAGCACCCCCGGCTCCCCGAAAGGACCCAAACCATCACTCAGGACACTGGGGCCACGCCTCTGCTCCTTTGCTAGCTTTAGCCCTTCCTGCTAAACGCCACAGCCCTCTTTGCAGGAACGCCTGGCTCAAAGGCTTCATGTCTTTCAGCAGGGCAAATTTACAGGTAAACACCTGAACATACACTCTCTATGCCTTTACACGGGAAACGGGAAAAAAGACTTTTTAACACACTGTATCCCCAAATCTCTCCTTTTACACCTTAACATCCTTCCCCCTCACCTACCCACAACTCCAATTCATCTTACCTTAACACACTGGCTGTTCATTACAGCACGACGTGTTTTCTCCCTCACCTTAACATATTCCCCTTTACTATCTGAACACACCACCTGCATCCCACCTTAACACACCCCCTTTACTATCTGAACATACCTCCAGTATCCCACCTTAACACACCCCCTTTACTACCTGAACACACCTCCAGTATCCCACCTTAACACACCCCCTTTACTACCTGAACACACCGCCTGCATCCCACCTTGACACACCCCTTTACTATCAGAACACACCACCTGCATCCCACCTTAACACACCCCCTTTACTATCTGAACACACCTCCAGTATCCCACCTTAACATACCCCCTTTACTGTCAGAATCTCCTGATCTCCTGCATCCCACTGTAACATCCTCCCTCTTTAGCATCTAAACATACTCCCCATCTCACCTCCTGCCTGTTCCTCCCACATTACTCCCTGATGGCACTCAGCGTCTCCTCCTTCTCCAGCGATTTCCCCACATGCAGTAAATCCATCTCCACCCTGGTCACGTTGGTTCATAAACACACAAACAGCCCCAAGTGTCTGAACACGGCATTAATGGCTCTGACCTTTGAGCCACGCCTGGACCTCACGCCCCACCAGCAATCCCCTGACTGTCCACCAGCATGCTATAAAAACAGCGGCCGCCAGCATTATCCTCGTTGCTGTACTTCCTTCCTCTCTGACCTTAAATGATCACAGGCAGAGGTAGGCGCTGAGAGGTTGAGCCGAATCGGGGCTCATTAAACGGAACGCATCCGCGATTCTCATTCTAGAACCTCCGAGCAGAATGCCATGATTCGAATGTTCAAACGGCCCGGTGAATGACTGCTTCATTAGTATGCGTCTGGGCCTGACTAGCGGCATGTGTGCGTGTGGGGTTCTGTCCTGGGTTGGGGGGGGTGGGCGACCTTGCTCGGTTCGCGCGAGGCTTTGGCCGTCTCCTGTGCCCGGAGGGAAGCCCCCATTCTTAGCGGCCGTCAACCTGTGAAGTTTTCCGGCCGGCACGGAGCCCCACAGAGAATCTGCAGCAGTATACGGAGCACGTAACTCATGAGTGTGATGTGTGGGCATGCACCGGTGCTAAATTTACTCGTGATATGAATTCTGAAGTAATATCTGGTATTTGACTGACAAAATGCCACTATTTAAGCTCTTAAATGTCAGAATAGATGCCAAATCCATCCCAGCCATCCATCCTTCCATCCAACAGAGGGTGGGGGGGCGGGGGTAGGGCTTCCACTCCAGCATATACAATAAAAATAGAAAGACAACATGGGTTTTCATATAGAAGCTTGGTTTCAGATGTAGAAGGAACTGAATGATGGAAGTCATTCCCAAAGGAACGAACACTCTCTCCATCAAGGTGCATTAAAAATACAGGGCTTCAGCACCCCACTGAAGAGCTGACTTCATTATAAAATCAATATCCCACTGCTCAGGCCCCCAAACGAAGGAGGGGGAGGGGGTTAGCCAGTGAAATTTAAACTATTTCCCCGCATAAAAGGCACACTTTTAATTACGGACTGTATTCATTAGGGCTGTCATCATGCTTTTCATGGCATGTTAATTAGAGCGGCCGGGCAGATGTAAATGGCTGTCCGACGTGCGGGGCGGGTAAACCCTTTACCGAACCGTTAAACACGCTTTTAATCAGCCGAGCCAGAAAGCGGGCGGGCGGGCGTCTGGCTTATCATGCCTCGGGAATAACGGGATGTCTGAGACACGCCTTCATGCCCGGGCATAGGAGACGTGCAGGGGCTGTCTTAGGGGGACACTTAAATGTTTCCCATGTGGCAGGGGCGACAGCCTATAGGGGGCAACGGTGAGCTACAGCAAACCCAGCATGAGGACAGGAAAGACACGACAGGCCAAATTATTAGTGTTTATAAAACAAAACAGGGGCCTGACTTAATTGGTCACTGACATTGTGAGGTTTCCTCGAATTATAAATAGCTTGTCACTATATTATAATATTACATTTATTAAAATCCAAACAATTTACTTAGGGACCTGAGATTGTCAGTTTAGTGAAAACAGTAAATTTATCACAGGCGTTACTATTTAATACTGTTCAAGAAAGCTGTGAATTTTATTGAAGGGCTGCTGCACTGTATCCATCAAACAAATTATCCTCTTGAAAAGCAGGACCAAACATCTTAATGGTCAGACGCAGCACGATAAGCAGTATGATGCATACTTCAGCCTCTACAGTCTGTTATTCTCTAAAGAGACACATTCTGACAGAAAACCCTGCCCTCCAAGAAATTGTACAAACCAGCCAATCAGAGATCCGACAAGCATCACATGGATTCAGATCCTGTGACAGCTACAAAAGGTTACGCTAAGCTAAGCTAATTAGCGTGGCACCGGTCCCACATGCGCACCCTGACAGCAGGAAGTGTGCCTACCTGGTATGTAGCAGACGCCCCGGAGCTGGCGTCAGTGCCCAGGTTGGTGAGCTTCTCCTTCAGCTTGTGGTGGGAACGGTGTCGCAGTACATATACCCCTGTGGAGGCCAGCAGCACGGCGACGATGCAAATGATGGAGATCACCGTCAGGATGAGGAACTTGGTGGACTCGGCCTCGTTGCTCCTGGTGGGAAGCTCAGACAACTTGCTCTTCTGCAAGGAGGTGCGAAAAGAGGTGCTGGTTAGCTCGGCGTCTGAAACCGTTCGCCTTAATGGGCCTTTTGAAAGCACTTAACACCTTGCTACTGTACTGGACCACAGACAAGGATGTGCTCCTTAATGTGGTTTGAAGCTGCTCTCCTGGAGAGTTGGGGGATTCTGATTCCTGTGATTTAACACGACACCGATTTACAGGATAGGTACTGGTATGAAATCACTGCCCGTATCGATGGTCACGACACCTCATAAGGTGAATGAAAACAGTGGGGCTGGTGTCCTGCTGTCAGCGATGCAGGCATCGTCTCCATGGCAACATGCGATTTGAACAAACACGTTTTTCAAATAAAAGCAGAGAAATAAAATAATGCAAACAGCCGAATTACCCCATTTATAGCGTAGGCGTCTTCGAAGTCCTTGCAGCTTTTTTTAAATGACTCAATAGCCCGACAAAAATCAGTCCTGGCTATGAGTCGCGCAGTGCTCTCAGCATCCTTGTGGCGACAGCCGCTGCCTGGCCAGCTGGGGGCCCCCGAGGGGCTGGTGGCTAACAGCCAGGCGGCTTTCCGCCTCACTCCCACATACGCAAAACAACGTCCTTACAATCCACTGTCGTTGCGAGCTGAGAACAAAAAGACGTCCCTCGCGAATGCCTGTCAGAGACGCACGGCCAGCCACTCCCACCCCACAATTATTACAAAAAAAAAATAAACGCACAAAAGGGAATATAAAACAATCGGCTAAATTCACGTCTTCACATGACGGCAATAATTAGCAACCTGCTGCCCCCCCCCGCCACGCTACCGGCACCATTGCGACACACCCTTGTCCAGGATTTCATCATTTAATGATTTCACACCCTACACTTGTATTGCGGGAGAGTGAACGGACGGCCATTGAGGGAAAGCGAAATAACGTCCGTTGACAGAACGTCACCCGAGCTGCTTTTTCAAGGTTGTCTCCAGATTTTTCCGGAACCCTCTTAGCATGTTACTAACAAAGAGGGCAGAACCATGTTTGAGGCCTGCCCAGGTCAGTCCTGCATCACATGATCAAAAGGCCTCTACCAAACCACCTGTGCGTCACTATTTATTATTATTTATATTCAAATTTATGTCTATATATAAATATCCACTGTGGATCAATCAAGTTCATTTTAAGATATTTATATCTTACATTTATATATACGTACAGTTATATCAAACCTACCTCCCTCCACAATTTTAATAGTTAGGTAACATGTTTGTTTATATTAGCTAGCCATATCAATAGACCTGTAATTTTTTCACATGTTGATCTAATTGAACGTTTCACTGTTCTTTGTATCCTGAAACGCATATTCCACGCCGCGCAAGATTCCCTTTCAGCTCTGTGGCTGTCGGATCACCGAGCTGAATTTCAGAGGAGGCCTCCAGCTCTACACCGTCTTTGTGTGTGTCACCCTTTCAGCAGCTAAAAAGGGTCGCTAAGGTCCCGCCCGTCCATCACGCTTGCCTGCGTCAAACCGACGGGAAGCAGTGGCGGATTGGACCGGGCGCGTGCCGATACCATCGGTATTTGCCTCCGCTAAATGAGACGCAAACGAAATCGTCAAAAGGACTAAAAGTCGAACTACAATTAGGAGGAACACAGCGGGACAGCTAACGGCATTTGCTAATCCATTTCAAGACCCTTGCTAACATATTTATCAGCGCTTGGGGCATTGCTGCAGCGAGACACTTAAAGATTAAATACAATTTTAAATGATAACATTTTATTCTCTCGTGGACGCAGTTACATCGGGTGACAGAAGTGTGGTAGATGTCACACACTGAGCGCATTGATCCGGCAACGTGAGACGATATAAGCTAGCAACATTAAGTTAGCGTTTTAGCAGTTAGCGTGGAGGTTGTTTCTGGAGAATTTTGAGGCACGTGAGAAAAACAGTCCCCTATAGCCCCCTGCATTGTCAGCAGCCTGTTACATTTAATTTAGTGACTATTGTGACACGAGTGGATTTGACAGGCTTTTTACTGCTGGCATTGCTAAAATAGGAAATTCATGCATTTACAAAAAGTTGTCTGTTTTGATTATCTTACATATTACCTGAATTATTGTTTTGTTATTGTTTTTTTTAACATTATTTCCATCTTCATTCTGGTACAATAAACTGTGTACGTTACCGTATTAATATTTGATAGGGTTTTTCATATTTAACATACCGACTGCAGTGTCTACAGTCGATGTCCTTTAATACTCTGACTACTGTACTTTAATTCACTGGCTTGTGAGTCACTTTGGCATGGAATAAGTACACATAAAATGCGTATAGATCTACCTCATGTCCCTTGGGGGTGGGGGGGCACCTGGCCATTGCTGTGCTGTGGAAGGCCTAAAAAAAGCAGGTAGGCTGCCTACTGATGAGTCCCTAAAGCCCCCTCACAGGTTAATACCGTTTCCACTGGAATTACATGAAAAAGACTGAGGCCGTGGCCAGTGGAACAGCATTCACAATTAACTTGTGTTTGCTGGGAACGAAGGCAGAGAGGTGGATAAATAAATAGTGGACAAAGAATGCTCTGGGTGACCTGCCAGATAGCAAACAAGAATAATAAGGGCTTACAGGGGCCTGCCTGAACTGAACCCAGGCTGCCTGACTGAAGGACGCTCAGCTGGCTCTTTTAAGCCAAGAGCTTCTATCACTTAATTTGTACTTATTTACACTTTATTTATTGCTGCGGTATAAATTAGAAGGCGGGTATAAATCTTTGTCTGAAAACACATCTGCCTAGCGTAGCTGGTCTTATCGGTGTCAGAGGAAACTTCCAGATGAATAAGAACAGTAGCAGCAAAGTGAGAACGTAATTATAGCTGAAAGAATCAGCGTGTTCGTGACAGCAGCAGTGCGGATGAGACACTGGTACATACAAGCACAACTGGAATTACTGGTACACCGCACAGCGCATACTCCGAGTTTCCATCCACCAATCCATCCATCCATCCATTCCAAACCTCTGATTGAGTACAGGGTCACAGTAATGCGTAAAGTAAACAAAAAGCAAGCAGGTTAACGAATTCAGTCTTTTCCCACTGCTGATAATTTTACTGACCACTATTTTATCAGACGCCTGGGCACTGTCAGACAACTGGCAAGTGAAAACTCTCCATTAAAATCATTTCAGGGCCTCAGCGATGCTGCAACTTAAATATCCTCATCTATTGCCCCTCCATTATAACCCCCACGCTGAACCAAGCAGAAATAATCATTTAAACTCCTCACATCTCAACGTCCTTTTCAGCCTATGACAGAAAAAAAAAACGAAAACAAAAAGTATTGTCTGAGGGAACAAGGGGAGAGGACTGCCTTTTATGGCGAGGAGGATCTATTGTCCCTCTGTCCGGAGGCAATTGTACTTGCAAATTTCGAAATTCTGACTCGCGCAGGGGATTTGTGAGGCTGAGGAGGACGGCGACTGCTGGGTCAGTGTGTATGGAGCCCTGGCAGACGCCACACAGGCGGGACGGACAATTACGAGAGACACGCACATCCCCAGACAAGCTGAGCCGGCCATGCTACCTTTAGCTACCAGACAAATAATGAAAACACAAATAAAAAATAGAAAATAAAACAATTACAAAATTTTGTGTATCATTATGTGTGTATCTCAGCACCTTCACTACATTCAGAGCGATTTTTATTCTATATTCGCTGTATTAACATTTAAACCGATAAACCACAACAGTTTTATTGTGTGTGGAATATATGGTAAATGTTACAAAATAAAAAGCATATTCATGGTGTATTTATAAGCACCGTGAAGCCTTGGCGATACATTAATGATTTGGGGCTACTATACTCACAAGCATCAGAGTATGACAGCGAGAATAGCAATTTATAAAAATACAGCCAAAAGCAGTCCACCTTCAGCCTGGAGAGGACCGGACCAGTCCGTCACGCATGAGAAGGTCAGCCCTGACGGTACGCACATTCCGTATTTTTATTGTGTGTGTGCTGCAGTTCGGACCCGCGCTGGGGTGGAGGGGCCCGGTGGTGCTTCTCCTGCCGGAGAGGGGGCTTGGGGCGTTCAAGAAAGTCATGCGAGACAAAGGGCAGATGGATTACAGAGGCTCTGGATTATTCTAATCATTGACAGGGGTCACAAGGAGAGCCACTCGTGCGTTCATCTGTGAAGTCACAATGATCTCTGGCGTGCCCCTTCAGGGAGCCAAATCAAGCTTCACCAAAGTCATCCTCAGCCCCCTTTCGGTAACGTTAAAAAAAATTATATATATATATCTGTCAGACTGACTCTCAGACGCACATACGCTAACAGCAGCTGACCCGCCACACCAACCTCCAGTCCCTAATATGAGCTCGGGCCTTTTTACTTTTTACTAAATGAAAACCCTTCAAAAGAAGGGTTTGTTAGAGGAAGGGATTCCGGAAGGCCTTGGAATCCTTCTCAGGAGAATCTGGAATGTTCATATGAAAACAGAGGACAGCCTCCTCAATGATTTTTCTTAAATACCTCATCTGAAATCACACTACAAAAAAAATCTTGTATTTTAGTGAGAGGACTGTAAATCTCTCTCTCTCTCTCTCTCTCTCTCTCACACACACACACACACACACACACACACAAGACTGGCCTAAATTGTTTCAGCATCCCTAAGGAAGTTTTAGATAAAAAAGATATAAGACATTGTTAAAAAGTGAAATACTACTGAAGACATCACTTTACTTCTATATACAAAATAAATAAAAAACTAAAAAAAAAAGATAATCTGATTGAAAAAAATTATTTTCATTTTAAAAAATGAATGAAATACTACTTTGTAAGATATTTAAAAAATAATTATAAAAAAAGATGTTTCTAATTCTGTCCATGGCTTTTTTCAATAGCCAAAAAAAGAGAATTTCGTTTTTTGGGGATTTCTAGTAAATACATCCACAACACACACCATCATTAAATAGGGAGATGAGTGTCTGACCTCACATATTACCCTGGCCTGTCTGACATACAAACACCACTGGCGTGCAAAGAACACAGTGGAAATAGCAAAACCCCCCGAAGGGTGGAAATCCTGCCAGACTGTTCCATAAATACCCGTAATTGCTAAACCGTATGTCCCACAATGCTTTACATATAGTCATGTGTAATATATTTCTCCCATACACACAACCAAAAACCCAGTATGTCCCTTCACCTGCTAAATATCGTAACTATCTCTGATCCTGGCCAGGTACCAGGTAACGAGGGGTCCCGACTGCGCAAACACACCCGATCCCGACATTTAGGATGCGGCTGTCTGCGTGCATTTCAGCTCCGTGATCAAGAGGAACCTGCCAGCGCCGCTGCCATCGGGAGCATGCAACGGCCTGAGCGGAGGCCACGCCGATCACTGCCAGCCCCCCGCGTGCTCCTGACTGCCACGGGAGAGAGAGGTGGGGAGACCGGGGCCCTTCGGTCCCGTCCACCGCAGAGGTGCAGAGAGCGGGCACCATGGAAACATGGTGCTGGAGCCGGGATAGAGAAAGGAATCAGGGTGATGCCGCGCACGGATCACACGAGCACGCGTTTACCTGGATCCATGGTTAGGGGGCGTCCCTGGAGGTCGCATTTTGTCAGCGAGGCTGGGGCACCCAGCAGCCGTCTCCTACTCCAGACACAGGACTTCCTGACGGGCGGCAGCGATGGCAGCTGTGTTCTGACTGCATCCCGGTACCAGCCCTCGCCTAAAAGTTACCAGTCTCCTGTCCACTTCAGCGGCAACAAAGGCCGGGCGGCCCGCACTCGCCGGGAAAGGGGAGGGGTCTGGCTGTGGGGGGGTGGGGGGGTGTCGAGGAAAAAAAAGAAAAGCCCAGCCCACTAGGACTCCCTGGCTCCGAGCGAGCGCGCTCTGTGGAGGCTTCCTGAGCAGCCATGTGCTGGCGGATCACAAGAGAGAGAGGGAGAGAGAGAGAGAGAGAGAGGGAGGGAGGGAGGGAGGGAGACTGCCTTTTTCTCTGTGATTACCAAGCGTGGGGCTCAGCCCCTCCTTATAGCAGCCGTCCGCTGCCTGTCTGTACCACATGTCACATCCACTGGTTGCTATGGCGATACCTCCACATGTTGCCGACGGTGACGGTCTATAGAGCGGGGGATGTTAATAAGCTGGTGGCCGAAGGGTCCTGGTTTTGTCACTCATTTGTAAAGCTGCTTAGGGCCCCTTTTTCTCATTTTTTTGTGTGAATTGTTCCCCCCACCCCCCTCTCCTGCACCTCGTAGGAGCCTGACGCTGATTTAAAAAAGAACGGTGAGAAAATCTCAGAGCTTAAGATCGCGCCCAGGACCAACATAAAGACAGATAAATGATTTTTAAAATGCCCTTTCGAATCTTTTATTTTCCCATAATTCTCTCTGGGGGGCGCCGCTGCGTGCGCACTCAGCCCGGACTCTGACAAATGCCTTTCCCGGGTGCTTGGTCGCTTCGTACCCAAGTTCTGATCGAACTCCCCCAGCTGGTGCCCAGAAGCTCCCCGTGGCTGTCATTCTGGGTGTTTCCTTTGCACGTGGCCTTTGCGTTATGCTGTCGCAGGTGCGAAGCGTGTGACGAGTACCGGGCCACACTCCATCAGACTAGGGGCAAAAAGGCAAACAGCTTATGCCCATCAAAGGTGAGACGCATTTCCGGCCAGTATAGCCACCAAAATGCAACCTAAATACAACATGTACAGTTTGCGGGGAAAACAACACAGGCACAGTGAATGAACAGTAATTATGTGGCAGGGGGCACAGCATTTGGGGGGGTGACTGCTGAGGCCGGGATGAAGGGGTCCTGTGAGGAGCAGATGACCCGGCCTGGGAGGGGTGAGGCTTCCCCACTCTATCTGCACTTTCAGCACCCCCCCATTGTTCTCTGTGCAAGGCAGCTGGAGACAATTCAGGCAGCCCAGGGATGGTGGGGCGGGGGGGGGGCTGTGCCATACAGCAGAGAGTCCTATATGGGATATGGGGGTCCATCACATTAAGTGTAACTAAACGCTTACTCAGAGTCACCTAGTTAAGGGTAACTAAAGGCTTATACCGGGTAACTAAAGACTTAAACCGGGTTGTCAGATGAGAGCAAACTAAACGCTGACTCTGGGTCCAAGCCAACACCACCAAAAAAAATACTGATAATCTCCTAGTAGAATGTCCTCGAAAAAATCATTTTCCACGCCATTACAGAAGTGCAGACTTCACAAAACTAATTTCAAAATCAACGTGGTACAATCATAATGGCGTCGGTAGGTGTGAATCAAAGCATTACGGCAACGGTGAATCCGATAATTATTCAGATTTAAGGGCCGATTCGAGGAGAAAGTCGCATTGGCAAGAGGAAGGTGTCCTCTGTAATAAACGCTAAAAGTGGGACCCAGAATTAACTGCCTAAATTAGCAAGAAAAAAGCAAATAAAAGAAGACAGCAGAAGTGAAAACCTGAAAACAGCGACCGTGAAAATATGACAGAATGGGAATTTTCACTCCTCACCTTTCACCATTATTACTCACAGAAAATGTGAAACTGAGCTTTTAGACACAGAAATGCTGTTGAAATGTTAAAACGTCTCCATGCCGCTGGGCCGGAGCCCGGGAAGGTCACGGAACCCGTGGCATTTCTCTGCTAAAGGACAGCAAATAGCAGCAGCCAGGCAGTCGGCATGTAAGTGTAATTAAACAGCCTGGCGGTCTGGAGACAACCCTGAGAGGGCAGGCGGTCGCTGGAACCCCGGGGCTTCATGGTGAACGGGTCTCACCACCAGCTTTCGCAAGAGCTTTCACCACTACCTCACATCTTACTTGGTTAAGGGATCAATCAGACTGGATAACTGCAAAATCGGGACCTGGATTAGACAGAACGTCACGAGTGCAGGAAACCGTTCTAGTCCATTCCAAACAGGAGGTGGGCGTGGCCGGCCACACCCAGAGGCGGGGCATATATTCGATACAGACTTTCAGGTCTGAGCTACAACGGCACCAGGAATTAAATCGATTTATCAATGTTCATCTGATTTGAAATACGCTTTAGTTAGTTAAATGTTTGTTTTCCCATTTCAGCTTTTTGACTTTGATGTATGGCGCGCAAAAAAAAAACTAGGAATAATGTCATTTTTTCCCTTAAATCTAAGATCTCATTAAACTAATAGAGTTGCTTTGGTTTTAAAAGTTGAACTTTTCATTTTCAATCTTTGTCCGTCTTGACTTTGATCTACGGTTTTTCTATAGAAATATGTAAATGGGACATTTTTGTTTATAATAGCACAGCAGGCATCAAGTTTCTAGGAAAAATAAACTTCAGAAGTACTCCACAGTAATACAGACGTCACACGCACCTTTTATTTTATTTTTTTAAACGCCATGTTAAGACATCTCTAATACCGGATTCACTCAGAAGCGATCAGCGCCGGTAAGTGAAGTTGCAGCCCTGCTGTGATTAAACTATCCCACCCTGTAATTTACAGTCTCCTCTGTCCCCTCTGTCGTACAATATCTATGTCCAGGAGTAAAATGAGGAATAATTCACAGTGCGCAGAGGGGCTCCAAATGGTGCTGGGAAGCTGGATTCACAGGCTCAGTCAGAGAGATGAATAACTGGCCGGGTTCTTTGTGGGCGCGGGGGTGGGTACTGGGGGTGGCCCTGGCCACACGCGCACACACACACACACACACACACACACACACACACACACACACACACACACACACACACACACACACACATACAGCAGCACGTCACCTCCTGTCCGTATAAATGTGCATCCCCACCTATACTACTTCACTATTTACTTACTTTTCCTGTAAGGCTAAATATCAGACCATCATGTTTCTTTAAAAGAAGATGAGTGACACATTAGGAGGGCTGAAGGGTGCGGCGCGGGCTTGCATGTGGCGTAAATCAAAAAGGGGAGCACAGCTGCAGCAGAAGCGGGCACTAGGAGAGACCCCACGGCGCCACCAACAGGAGAAATGGTGCCGCAATCAGCAAACAGCTAATTATCCTGATTCCTTCGGCAACTTCCCCCTGCCCCCGCCCCCCCAGCTACAAAGATGCTGCGACGTCAGGCGGGCCGGCTGGGTTCCTCGGAGCCGGGGACCGGCGGTGGCAGCATGATGAACGGACCTCCCAGAGTCCCGGCCGCTCCGTGACAGATCCAAAACACACAAGAAAGAAACGAGAAAACAAAGGAGAGGCGAGCAGGCAGGAGTTGCCGCACTTGCCGACGGAGAAGAGCTCCTTAAAACACCATTGTTCTCGTTGCTGCTGGGCGCGCTGAGATTGCATCAGGACCGGATCGTCTGGCTTAGACACCGCAAAAGGGAACAGAATGGGTTTGGTTTCCATCCCGGCATTGTCTGTGACATGGGGCATTAAGCTAATCCTCGTGCCGGTGTAAGCCCCCTTTTGGAAATACCGTAGAAAAATCAGGAGTATATGACTTTACGACCGCAGCCAGAGGCTCCCCGTGCCCCTGACGGAGACGCGCTTTTTAATTCCTGCGCGTTTGGCAAGAGGCTGTAGGCGCAAAGGTGCCACTTCTGTCTCATGCCGCGAGCCGGCAAAGGCGCGACAGCGCGGGATGAAAGGGGATCGCACACGCGATGAGCAGCAGGGTTCATATACGTGAGACAAACAGGCAGATCACACGTGACACAGAGCTGCTGTCAGTGTGTTGTCTTCATGAATGAAAATGGAGTGGGATGCTCCTCCGTGGTCTGGGAGGGGCAGACAAGGCCGACCCCTTGTGTGGCTCTGGACCCGGTGGGTCATGTCCGATCTGGGGAATCCCAAACATGCAGCAGACTGCTGTATGGGGGGGTGGACTTAAAAAATACAGACACATACGACCAAAATTCTAGACCGGTGTGCACAAATGCCCAATCACAGATGCGCACAAAATTACAGGCACACACTTTATCACAGTCACTTCTATACCAGCACACAGACACACAAACACCATCACAGACACACAAACACCATCACAGACACATACACACAGACACACAAACACCATCACAGACACAGACAGACACACACAATCACAGGCACACACACCCCCATAAACATACACAAAATCAAAGACATGTAGAATCACTGACATACGCAGACAGACACGTAAACACCTTCACAGCTACACATCACAGACACACACACACCCTCATACAGACACACACAGTTACAAACACACCCACACAGACGCATGGTATCACTCACACCCTCCTACAGACATACATACAATCACAGACACATACACAGCCACAAAGACTCACAGACACACAGAATGACTGACACACGCACAATCACAGACACACACCCTCATACAGACATACAAAATCAGACACACACACCTTCATAGAGACACATATGCAAACACAGACACACAGAATGACTGACACACGCACAGACGCAACCCCGCACAAAATCACAGACACACTCATAGAGAGATGCGTTTTCCTTCACGCTTGAGCTGCAGTTCGAGCGCAGCGGTGGGGGGGGGGGGGCAGACGAGGCCACAGCCGCTGGTGCTCTGATCAATTATTTACAAGGCGGCTGAGCGCTCGGGGGGCTGAGCTTACACGTCCGCGGGAAGGGAAGGGATTAGTGCTTTGTGTTTTACCACACCACTCATGGGGGGGGTTGGTGGACGAGATTATCATTCCAGCTTGCGCCACGTTATGAACATAGCGGCATCCCAGTCAGACAGGGTCCCAAACGGCTGCCCCCCACCCCTCTAGGGGTGTGATTTCAGGGCCGATCAAGGAAATCACCCTAAATACCCGCAGTACTGACTGCCATGTTTAAACTGCCGTGGAAACAAACTGGCAGATAATACACACACACACACGCACACACACATGCACACCCACACACACACACACGCACACCCACACACACGCACACCCACACACACACACACGCACACCCACACACACACACACACACACACACATATATAGAGTAACTAACAGGATTATCCAGCAGACTGATAAAGCAATGGGGGCATATTTGGGAGAGTATTTAAGACTCTTTCCCCAGTTCCTTTTACTTATTACCTGGGGGGGGGGGGGTCAGTGCTGTTGGACCTGATTGGCCAGGTAGGTCCTGCTCTGCTCAGCTCCTGCTAATATAATAAGATGGGGGGGGGTGTACTGATTGTGTGGGGACCGTACACCCTATAAGGGCCGGCCCCCAGCACAGGTTGAGGGATCAGTCCGTTACCACGTTTTGTTAACAGTGGTCTGCCCCCCCCGCCCCCCGCAGTTGTCATGGCAACGCCTCAAGTCCCCGTTCCTCTAGCCACGAGCAGGGCACAGCAGCAGTGGACACCCACGGCGTCTCTCTCTCTCATGGCCAGGTGCCAGCGCCCCCCTCCCCCCCCCACACCAAGACCCCCTCCCAGTGATCCCTCCTGACAGCCCGATACGGTGTCTTGACTCGAGGCAATCACCCTGATTTCACAGTTTAATTACCGCTAATCTGAAGGAGCTCGGCCAGCGCTAATGAGGCGACGCCGATGAGGAAGGGGGGGCACAGGGCGGCCGCCGAGGTGTCCCCCCCCCGCCCCATGCTGACAGCAGGCTTTAAGCTACTCTGATAACTGAGCACGCTCCACTCAAGGCCGCAGTGTGCATTCCCCACTCGTTATCTAGCACCTTGCAGGGACCCCTGAAAGTTGGCGTGAGGGCTGCCCCCGCCCCCTAACCTCCACCATATTACATTTTCATGATCCTCATTTGCATAAACCCCCTACTTTCTGCGCTGTTTTTTTTTACTATTGTTGTAAGACAATTGAAAGCGATCAGGCTACTTAGAAAAAACAATTAAATAATAATGCAAATAATTATGTGACTGATTGTGGAGGGGGCTGTTTGTGCATGTTTTAGAAAATGTCAGGCAGATGTTCCAGCGTCCTGTCGAGTGAATAAAGGGAGGGCGTGACGCCCTTTCATTTAGAAACAGGGTCTGTGGGATAGTGCCTGTTTTCCAACTTTGCAGACGATTTATTCGTTCGAGCAGGCGCAGAACCAGACTGGCAAGCTGGGGGTTTGTCCTTGGGGGAGCTGGGAGGAGCATGTCCCACGTCACCATCACCAATGACACTTATTATGGTCTGTAAAGCAGGATGATCTGAGCTGAAGAGGTATGTGACCCATCCAGGAAGGTGAGGACCGAGAAGTAACAGACCAACCCTTGGACTTTTCCGGCGCTGACAAACCCGTAAATCGGCATGGAGCCTCTGGGCAAAGCGCCCTGGCCCGGCCGTACCGCCCCACGGGTGAAAATGTGTCCGGCAGCCCCTCTGCCTGTCAGCGAGGGCTGGCGTCTCTCTCCACCTTATCTCCAATCGCATTAAAGCTCGACGGCGCCTCCCAGCTGCCACCGCTATCGGCGGCTGCATCGTGTTAATTTGCCCACTTTCACTCAGCGACGCCACGCAGACACACATCGCCCTCGATAAGTCGCTCTCCACCGGCGTCCGTCTCCTTGAAGATCTAAGCCGCTTTTATGGTCTTAACATGAAGGGGAAACAGAGAATCAGCAAGCTCCCCTTTGCTACAGTGCTATCAATTCAATTAAGCTGTGGGGATAAATACAAAGACTTATTAACCAGGGTAATTTAAAAATGAAATGTTATTATTTAAGCCTCCTGGTTTATATATTATTCACAAAGCAAGGATTACCTAATCTAATAAAATATTATATAATATAATATAGGCGTGTTGGAGATTTCACTTAAAATATTTGTGGCAGTTTTATGTATTTTCTGGCTAATGAAGAGAGACCTCTGTACGTATAGGGAAAAGCAGGCAGGTTTCAGCACTCGGACGTGGGCAGGCCGCCCTGCGCTAGCCACGTCCCCCCGCCGGCCCCCAAGAGGCTGGCACATCACAGCACACTCTTCAGGAGAAGCAGTCCCCCGAGACAGAGAGTCAGACCCAACCGGGCCGTGGTGTGCATTCATGTGCATGTTTAACACGTCCAGGCCGCCCACAGAGATGGCATCCCGAGGCAAGCAGACCCCGTGGAGGACCCTAAGGTAATATTAAAAGTAAAAGAAAAACTTTATTTTTCATTTTGTTAGGGCGAGTATAATGAGAATGAGTAGGTAAGTGTGTGTGTGTGTGTGTGTGTGTGTGTGTGTGTGTGTATGAGGAACCCCGTGCAGGGCTCCTTGAGCTAGCAGACATCCCTGTTAGCACTGCACACAACACCAAGGTATGGCCACTAATTACGCGCTACACTGCCATGTCACCAGATGCCCCCCCGACCTCCGCACCCCCAACACAAGGTAGCTTACGCACACCGTCGCTGACGGCCCAAACGGGCAGTCTGACTCCGAGGCAAGTCGACGGAACTCCATCTCCATCACAAAAGGTCACCCAGCCGCTAAAGGTCGTGAATTATAGATTCTCTCCTTACACCATCACCAGCCTGCCTTTCAACTACATGATGCCTCACCAGCCGGTTCTAGACCGAAGCCTCAGATCGGCTCACGCTCATTGGTTCTGACAGAGCTGTCTGGCACACCCTAACCCTATGATGCCACTTACACACAGGGCTTAACCAATACAGCGCCTCGACCCGAATATGACCGCAGCCTGACGACCACCGTGCTGCACTTCCAGGTTTTCAGAGACGGACTATTCTTAAGACTATGTGTAGCTCAGTGGGTTAAGGGCCTGTATCCGTAAGGTTGTGGGTTTAAATCCCGTGGCTGGCAGAATAATCACACAACTGTTAGGCATTTGAGCAAGACCCTTAACCGCAGCAGCTCCATGGAGACTGTCTGACCCTGCTTTCGGACACTGCACTCCCTACACGTGTCAGTGACTCACCAATCTCTGAAAGCCCCACAAGGATGAATAAAGTACCGCCATTCCATTATCAAACTCGGAAATCTTCTTCACAAAGTAGAAAAACAATGACGTGAATAGGAATTAAATATTCATAGTCAGTTTAAGCCTGGAACCACACCCCAGTGGGTATTAGCATTTTGATTGCGTGACAGCATGGAGCACCTCTCTAAATTAAATCCAAAACGAAGCGCCAAAATAATTTAATATTTCATTACCAAATTCCTTGTTAGCAAACCGTCTCAGTGCTGGGTAATGAATTGGCTTTGAAACTGTTGTGACAGTTTTTTTTTTTTCTTCTGAATGAAAAGAAGACAGAGGATCTCAGACGAGGAGTCGCATCTTTACAGATGAAACGAGACGTGAACAGGTCTGTCTGCACGAATGTGCCCGTCCAGGCCGGTCCCTCATCAAACGCAGGATGCCGCAGTGAAAATCTGCCACACTGGATACAGGGCCTGATTCCCGGTCTGCAGACCGACGGGGTCTAAATGACGGCCATAGATCCCAGCCCACGTAATATATTTAGCATAAAAAAATGCACAAATTACCTCAGCTTGTGCTACGAATTGAAGGAATGCACTAAATCAAGGCCAAAAACGATTCAAATGTTAGAATTAACTGGCCTTGCGGAACAGACGTTTAATTATGATCCAGGAATAGCAGGAATGGCGAGATCGGCTTTGGTGCCTTGATCAGAAGCCGAAATCAGAAGTAATCGGACCTCGGAGCGAAAGCTGCCTCATTGCCTGTGCTCAGCTTACTATGGTGTGCATCACAACTGTGGTCTGACTGAACTTGAATGTGACCATTACATGTTCGGGCCCCTTGTTATTGGTGCCTCCTGTCCTGGGAGTCGCAGACACCCCCTGAACAATCTGCACGAGCGTCAGTTTGGTGAAGGACCCTAGGTTTGGGGTGGAACCCACAGAGACGAGCTCACCAGCGTAACAGTGAGGTGATCAGGCTGATGGAATACAGACCAGGAGATAGGTGACCCCCCCCCCAGGGGCGATGCAAGGGGATATGTGCATGGCTTTTAAATGGACAGATGCGTCGGAACCCCCGCAGAAATGATGCAATCACAAGCAATTAGCTGATAAAGGCGACCAAGGTCAGGAGGAATAGTGGAAACCACACCCCCCATCCCATAAGGTGCCTTTGGACCATGTGACAGGAAGTGCTCGCTCATCATATTAAGAGGCACTCAAAAAATCAGCAGCAGACGCGCGTCCCGCTGGTTCCTGGCTGGCGTGAAACGGGCCGCTCGGGGGAAATAACCAAGATGCATTTTAATAGCGCACTAAACAGTTTGTGTCCTGATTAAACTCGGGACAATTTACCCACGGAACAACAATACTAATATCACAGCTAATCATCATTTAAATAATAAAAAAGTACATCAACACCCCCTCGAAGCTCTACTGCCCCCTTCGCCTTATTACACTAAGGGGCCCCGCAAAGCGGGCCGGGGGTCTTAACAGCATTTTGTTATTTCCGTAGACTGATACTGCTGCCACTTCTGTGATGAAATGCACCAAAGGGGCGGGGCTTAGAAAGCTGTCCAAAGCTCTCCCCCCAATTGTCACCCAAATTCCATGACATGACCAAATCTGCTGTTAAATTCTACCATCTTTGGGCTCAAATGCTAAGAGTAGCCTCATTGCTGCATCCAAAGAAGGAGATTTTTGTACTTGGGCTTTTAAATGATTTAGACTAGGGTTTCTCAACCCAGGCCTCAGGACCCCCCCCCCCCCAGACAGCTGGGAAGGAACAAAAATGTGGACTGTCTGGGGGTCCCTGAGGCCTGGGTTGAGAAACTCTGATTTTGATTAAATAACTGGATACCTGTGACATTATCAGATGAACTGCACAAGTCAAATAATTAAAATTAAGGGGTACTGCGATTATTTTTGCTGTGAATGAGAACTAATTTATTCTGATTTCGTAAAACACGAGTTTCTGCTCAAACAGTCGTGACAGATAAAATTCAGCAAAAGGCTCCGATTTAACGGCGGCGCTGAAAACCGCCTCGTGCTGCGTGTGTTTGTTTTAACCCGACTTGAGTTACGCAATTCGTTCAATCAAGAGCTAATTAAAGGACAATTAATTAAGTGCTCAGCTGGAATGAAACCTAGGATACACAGTGTACTGTTAGGCGCCCGTTTTAAGCCCAGTGAAGCAGAACGTGATTAACTTAAACTGCTCAAGTGATAAAATGAGGGATATAAGTGGCTGAGAGTTAGATTTGTTTTGAGAAAAAGTGTCAAATTTCCTTACATAAACAGCGCGACAACATTCACAAATCTGACCCTGGATCAGCTTTGTTATTGCTATTAGTGGAGAAACAATTAACTGCATATTTAATATTTAATAGCAGCGAGATTAAACTAACAATTAACAGTTTCATCAGCATCAGTTTACATACTGCATCAATGCAAACGTCCAACTAAGTGCTTCATATGAATTTAAGCGGTGAGACGTTTTCCTACTGCGCATTAAGGCTAAAATTAGCCCCAGCCTGAGAGAGGCATTAGAACGCGCCATGCAAACAGCAAGGCCAAGCGTTGGTGATTTTTTTTTTCCGGAAAACAGCTCCAGGGGCCCTTTAGGCAATAAAAGAAGCCTCTCTGAGATTTGTAAACAGATGAGCCCCCCTCCCATCACGGCGTGGAGGTCTGCTGTGGAAGGTGTCGGAAAACAAAGTTACTTAGCAAACGTGCAGTTTGCTGGTGATTATTTCCAAAGTGAAGAAACTATGAAATGAAGTGATAAAATGCGCCCCCCCCCCAGCAATTTCTTCATAAGATGTAGCAGCAAACACAACAGGATCTTTCAAACAATTTTAGGAACTCATGTATACAAACTGTGTGCCTGTTAAGGGGAAAATTTGTATCTGCTAGAGTCTCCTTGGAGACAAACATACCAGTTTATGACAGTGACAGGTATCACTAGTAAACCAGTGCCCCACCCCTCTTTTTTAACCTAGGGAGGGGCTTGCTGATGAAAACAGTCTGAACAGCATGAGGTCACCGCGGACCTTTGTTGTGTGTGGCCCCCACTGTCTTTTGGGGGGGTGGGGCACAATACTGTTTCCGGCTCCGAAAGGCCGCCCCCCCCTCACTGTATGTTGAGATTATATGCATGTATTTAAGTCTCTGCCGTCAAATTCCATTATGTGGTGAATAGACAGCCGTGAAGGTTCTGGAATGGAGGTGTGATACGATTTCAACACTGAGACCCTTGACGGGCGTGGACGTGTGCACACGCGGACACGCACGCACACTCCAGCCTGTTTAATTTACCAGACGCCTCCTGTACTGCTCGATAATGCGGACCGCGGGGATTTCCTGATTAACGAATGCCCAAATGTCAGTAAGCCTTAATTTGGTGACAAATAGCTTTAATATCATCTAGCAGCCGCAGACCAAAGGAGAAAAACACACACACACACAGACTCTGGTTTACATTTTGCATTAGCAAAGCCAGCGAATGCAAAACAAGTCCGATGTCTGCCTTTTTTTTTTGTAGAATTTTCTGCTTCTCACAGGAGAACACAGGCGCCAGCCGGAACAAGGAGAGCAAGCGCTACCGGCTGGACCAAACAGTGCGTGGCATTAATCCTCCGGGGGAACCAAATTACCAAGAAGGTACGGAACAGCACTATAAATGCTAATGACTGGGGGCTTTAAGAAATCGCCGCCGTCGTAACGGACGTCCAGGTCCTCCGCCATGCAAAGCTTAAACCTGCAGTTTCAGGTCAGGCTGTAAACTGTGTGTCTTAACATCACAATACTAAATTGTCCCTTAACATGCTTTTACCCAGAAACCCTTGCGGATACATCATTATAAAGTTTTTGTGGAAGCACTGAAGCAATTTAGGCTGAGGTGGACACCTCCAGAGCTATCCCAGCATGCCCCTGGCCTACCAAATTCACCGCGAGCTTTTTTAATTAATTAGCACCGCTTTTTAATGGCTGCTCCCTCTACTGTCCAAACAGTGCAGTAAAGCAATTCTAAACAAAAACAATAGTGCAATTCATATTTAGATTTAAATTCATATGCACTATATTTTTCATTTACTGTAAGTGACAATATTTCATAATTGCAGGAATTAGCATACCGCTATTTGGTACTTTCACGCAAGGAGTCGAAACAAAATAAAAACGCAAAAAACATTAAACTGTTTGACTAATTAGCTAGGTTGTGTTTTATTTTGATTAACTCCTAATTATCCTTCTGTGGTAGTTCTCCAATAAAACAAAACCAAAGCTGTTTTCAAAAGCTGCAAAAAATGTCATGTGAGCTCTAAGACTGCAGCCCATAATATGGCATCTCTGCCCCTTCGAGCTGAGGATGACACCCAATTAAAAAAAAGACAGCAAATACTAATCAGCGATGTGGCTCAATTAATTTCTGCCATTTATGCACAATAGAGGTGTCCTTTTATTTACAATACACTATTCTATGGCTTCTTTATCCTTGATGATTTCAACTGGGAAAAGTGGTTTATGTCCATGAGGGAAAAGACTGATTAATAAATTCTGCAGTTGCTTTGATCAAAACATTAGAGGGTGATTTATTTGTACCGCAGCTAAAGGTTTGGACCAATGAGAGAATGGATGCAGGTTCAAGCCACAGGGGAACGTCTTTCTTTTTTGCCGTTTGAAAGCTCTGCTGTTCTCTGAGTATCGTACAACAGCCACTCGTGTTACATTCAGACCAGCCCATCGTACGCCTATGTAAAAATAGCCAAAAAGCTGTTTATTGGAGGATGGAAAAATGAATAATTTCTGGTACATGCCAGACACTACAGCAGTAAAACAAATCTCCATTCTTGTAATTGAGGCCTCTCTATCGCCATCTCTGACTTCTGTGTTCACACAGGAGTACATAGAACGATGACACACTAATTGGATCAATAGCCACCGCTATGCCATAACAGGGCCCCATTAAAACGAAGCGTTATGTGTTTCCCCACGCCATTTATGCCTCTCGCCCTGCCTGTTCCCATTGGCCGGTCCGGCTGCCCAGAGCCTTTCCTGCCTGGCACCTGCCCTGCCTGCTAGATTGAGCCATCCTTCCCTTTTTAATCTTACCTTGGGCACCATTGTCAGGTTGCTCATCAGAATCCAGGGGACCTACGTATCTATGACATCCTTAGTTTGCCAGTCAACACAGCGAAGCCACATCACATGATGTAGGTAGCGCAAGGCCTGGATGGACACCTCTAACCTTCATTACACCATCCATCCATCTTCAAACCGCTTATCCTGGTCGAGGTTGTGTGTGTGAGTGTGTGGGGGGGGGGGTGGCATCGAGGGGCCCCCACGTCAAACCAATCCAATTATTTTCAAAATTTCTTAGGGCCTCTGTCACTCAGGGGCTCTTGAAATCATCTTAACTCCCCCCCCCCTTTACAGGGAGTCCTGTGCTTCTTAGGTCAGGCACAAAACTTACCACTACTCCACAAGATAAACAGTACGGGAAAACAGATTAATTGAATAATAATAATAATAATAATAATAATAATAATAATACTAAATGATAAAATGGAGCTGTTAGTAGTTTGGTGTTGGTGCCAGCTGCCCAGCAGCGCCGCCCCTCCCGGGCTCCCACCCTGACAATGTACCTCCCCATCACACACTCTGCTCCCACACCCTTCTGCTGTCATTTAAATGACTCCTGGGAGACAGTGTAACAGCAAGGTACCCCCTCCCCCTGTCAGAGACACCATGGGGAGGCGAGGGACCCGTCCCCTAATCGGAGCCATTCAGGAGAGCACTTCACCGTCACTCTCCGCCTTCTTACCTCGATTTGAGGAATGTCACAGGTTAATTTATATACCTCTCCACTCTGAGGTAAAAGCTTTATAAAGTAACGTTATACAACAGTGACACATTGGGGACTTTGTTTCCACTAATGACTCGGCGCAAATTAATTTCCAGGCGACTCACAGTGACTTTCTGGGGGGAAAAAAGGAAAGCACCAGAACATCCTGCAGTGCTCTCTGTTTTTGGTGATGGTTGCTGGAGTTACCCACCATTTTCAAGTAAACAGAGGGAAACACACACACACACACCTAACATTAACCGGGGGGGGGGTGTCAGGCTGACGGGGGGCTCAGAGGGTGGGGGATGGTCTGACCCCGGAGGTGACCCAGGCGTTTTGTTCGGTTGTTATCAGCAGCAGCGCCAGATGCTAGATGCGCGATCTGCCGCGCCGGACACCTCCACAGCTACCCCAGCCCCCCCCGGCTGCACCGGCTCATCTGCATATCTAACCAGGGTTGGCCGCGGCGCCTCGGGTTTAAAATGCAGCCACCTCGTCGAATGGATTTTTTCCATTAAATCATCTGATCGGTCTGATATTCAGTTTTATAATGCAAGTTTCAGTCACAATGCTCACCCAAAAACAGATCCTGCTGTGGTTTCATTCGAAAAGACATTTATACTTTTCTGCATAAACGTTTCTGTCCCTCCAAAACAAGACAAACTGTAACTGAATACAAAACCATGCTCATCAAAGCAGCCAGGTTCGTCAGAATGAATTTTACATTAATCTACACAAAAAAGTCAATCCCTGTTAAATAATGACGTATCATTAAAAACATCAGAATGGGCGCCACTGCGACAGTATAGCGTATCAAGCAGACGCTCCTTAGCAGGGAATTTGGCAGATTATATATTAAAATCTTCAATCTTACACGAAACGCAGCAGTATGAAAGCCGCTTTTTAGAGTAAGTTCAATCTGCTACGTAAAAACAGCTTTATACTTAATTAATTTCCCTGCAGACAGCGTGAGACCTAAAGTGCCTGTATTAGACAGAAGCCAAGCATTAATATGAGGAATAGGCTTAATTCCGCTCCCTAGCGCGGCCACGAAAACCTTTGATATCGACAGTATTTTGCTATTCACGCGTGCCACGCCGTAGAGTTATTGCCACGCCATAAATAAATAAAATAAAAAATTATGCTTTAACCCTCGGATTATGAGAATACAAACACCCGCTAGGCTGTGAGATGGGCTTTTTTCTGCTGGAAGAAAAATATTTGATTTATGTCAGCTGGGCAAAACCATTCGTTAAGTTGACGGGATTTTTTTTTTGATCACGCAGAAAAGCGCTCAAGATAAATTTAAATGCAAATATATTATTTATGTATGTGTTTATGTAATAGCACCTGCATCCGTCTATGCATGTCACGTAGAACAAATCGGCACTAAGCTCCCGCAGCGCACGGCGGCCGGCGGTGCGGCGCTATCATCAGCTCTGATACAGGAGCCCGGATAGGGGCCGGGACCCCGCCGACGCCCCGCCTCGGTCTGACTGACACCTGCGGTCCGGTACGCGGTGACTCCCGAGCCAATGGCTGGAAAATCGGCACTCGGCGGCACAGAATTGTGATCGTCTCGGCTGGTGTTAGTAAGTGTTAACCGGTTAAAAAAAGCAGATCGCGTCAGTGCTGACGGGCAATGTTACTGAGTGCCATGTCAACATGCCGTAGATGTACAGAGAACCTAAAAATATGAAATAAGACACACACACACACACTAGCGCGTTTCCTCTGCAACACACGAATACCCACCGTCATTTCTGCTTTGTTGAGCTTACTCTCATTTTTTGTATTTCTTTTTCTGTGTGCTTTTGAAGCATAATAAATCACCGTCTTTCAGTAACGAATAAAAAGGGGGAAAACAACTGGAGTTTTTATCCAGACTTACGTCGGCGACTCCAGCTTGTAGGATGGGCACTCCGGCTTCCTTTCCCAGTGAATCGTGCTGTTTAGCTGCGGAAAAGAACAGGGGTTCAGTGTGGACAGGGGGTGGACAAGACAGAGGCAACTTCCAAGTTTATCACGAAGCCTGATTATACAACAGGGTGGGTTCTTAAAGTTTACGGTTCCAACAGGAGTACCCTTCCAGATCACGGGGACAGCCGGCCTATGCCAGCGGGCTGGTGATGCGGGGCCTTCACCAAACCTACTAAACGGAGCTTCATCTTTCGCATTCGATGCATTACACGCTACAGAAACGCATTTATAAAATGATGCATAATTCCAGGCTGTTTGTTTGCATATGAATGCGTTACAAAGGGGGAAAAAGTCCTTTTGTTGACATTCGCCAGATGAAGAATATGCAAATCACACGAGCGTGCTGAACCCTGTAATGTTCTCAAAAGTCTGCAATGCCTACCTAATTAGTATTTTAATCTATCAGAATAATTCCGTGCACTTGAGAATTTACATGCAGTATTCCATATAATTATGCACGTACTGCAGCATCAGAGGAATACTTTGATTGATGCTCTTCTAGGCGGTTATTCCGACGGCCACTCCATGTGTGATCGCATTGACAATGGGGGCGCCTTAATGGTCTGTCAGAGCCCGTTTCCGGGCGGCCGATCTGCGGGACCATCGCGGTGCCCGAACTATCCAAGCCCAGCCTTGCCCCTCTAGTGCCCGGTATTAAATTTTAATACTGGAGGGAAGAGCCCTGCCCCGTGTATATCCCCTCACACAGCATCTGCTTAATTGTACCTGATTAAGTTCCACGCATTAAAGCCGCTCTTTATTTTATTGTTATTCATCTTGAAGGCATCTACAGCTGAGCAGGGAGGCATGCATTTAAACATTTCTAAGCGAAGTGCTCCAGTTGTTTTGATGGATCTGCTGCGTTGCCATTATGCTGCATAATCTGTATTATTCGCCCGCTTAATCTACTTTATTAAAGTAGCCTACTTACACAAACAAAGTACCTACGGAACACGCTGAAACTGACATTCTCCAGGCAGGTACTTGACTGTAATGAATATGTAACAGTGAAAATAATATTCACATTAATTTATATGATTTGAAGAGCAGACAAATAAAAAAAAAGAGTCGAACGCAGGATCCATTAAAACGATGTACTCAGTAATTTAATGGCGTTCTTAATACCAAAGCTAGACATGCAAGATTTCTTTCCAAAAAGTAATTTGTTATGATCATTTAAGTACCTGCGTGTATTTTGAGTTTTAGTTCAGTTCATGTAAATGTATGGCACAGTCGTTTTGAAAGTTAATAGAGGATGAAGAGAAATTAAATAAACAGGGATGGAAGCATCCCGTACACCCGCCCACCTACACCGGCCTTATTAACATTATTATAAAATTAATAGACTTATTACAATATCAACAGGAGGCACCTGTGTGTAACAGTCACAGCCCGGTAGGAACACCCATATAGACGCATATGGACACCTCAGCAATGTGGAAGTGCGTCGGTATAACATCGATTTTTGTGCATTGTAGGAAACTTGATCTGGCGACTGGCTGCCGTCGTAATTAATGGCAAGAAAGCGGATTTCCAAGCAGAAGGAGATAGATAGAGCTCAGTTCCGTAGGTACTTCCTGCAGTATTTCAACTTTTCCATTCCGGTAACACTACAAGTGTATCTGCTTTGGCGATCAAGAGGGAAACTGCACAGGTCCTAATTAAGGCTTTACTGGAGTGGTGAATCTCTTAAACGGCGGTGAGGAGCAGAGTTTTGCCGTAATGAGCGTACCTTAGAGATATCCCGGACAGTTTGAGAAAATGTGAGGCCAGGGCTGCACTGTTAGCTCCTCGGTTAATCGCCCGTCACAGTCAGAGGATTTCTGTACACACACATATAAAATCCTCACGTGGAACCTAGACAATTTTTTTGCAAAGATAAAAGCCATTACAGCATTAATAACAGCGCTCGCTAATTGCACGCATGCGCCGAATCGGTTATCGGGCTCTCATAAACTGCACACACTCCGCGCGTTTCCGCCTCTTCACCCCCGAAGATACCCCTTCCCTAAAAGAACCTTTTATGCTCAGAATGACAAACGTCTATTGATCTATTTACACTCTCTCTCCCCCACACACGCCATCTCTCGTTCCAAAGAATTCATTTAGTTTTCCGCTGAATTTTGTATGAGCGCATTTCTCATGGCGAACACATTTGTTTTAACAATACGGTAGGTGAATTGAATTAGGTGTCGTATGTGTGTACGTTTATATATGAGAGAGGGGGGTGGACGCCGGGTCTCCATTATGGGGAAATGCCACCCTTCATCCGGATAGAGCCGCTCTTTTTATCATGCACCTGTTCCTATCCGTGTCCGGAACCTCCGATGTCCCAAACTTCGGCTGTTGACACTGGCCAAAATACCTGTGCCCGTCAAAAAAATAAAATTTTCAATGAAGCTAATTAGCTGGTGTCATTGGCGCTCTTTGCAGAAATGTCTCTGACAACCGCTCCTGCTTTACTGAAGTTGAGGCGGCAGGCACTACACTAAGTGTAGGAAGCTGTATGTAAAACTAAGTTAAATACAAATTGGACAAGCTATTGGAGAAAGGTTCCCAGAGGCTGCCTGGTAACAGAGACCCGACCTTGTCTCCCGGCCCCCACCACTCACACAAAGTGCATCACTCCATAGTAACCTGTAAGAAAGCCGGGCTCTCTGCCCCGTCCTCCAGACAGGAATGAAATAGCAGTCATCTGTCACATTGCCTGCTTCCTGTTACATCAGCTCTCATATGGGGGGGTAGGTACAGCTCAGTGGCATAAAGCTGTGTGCCTATGTCCAGAAGGCTGTGGGCTCGAATCCCACAGCTGACCCAACCACTCCATGGACGCCATCCCACCCAGCTCTCTGTCCCCAGGCTTTTCTCAGTTGTACATCACTTTGGACAAAACCATCTGCTAAATGTAAATAATAAAATAACAGCAGCCTCAGGGGACAGAATTGTTCATCTTTGCAAAACACGCTGGGGACTGGCGTGAGAGAATAGCCCTGGTTTCTGAACGGTTACTTACACAGTGAAATCTGTTGTGTTTTTTTGTGTTCGTTACCCAAGGTTAGATTTGTATGTGTATAGATGTTGCTGAGGACGTCACAAACATATTTAGGCCATGATAAATAGAAACAGACTTGAATGGGACGTGTTTTCCTCTTCTCATAATTGTGCCACACACCAGACCATTTTTTGCATGCATCTCAGGTGACAATAATAAGGAAATGCGCCCCCCCCCCCAACAGGAATAAGGAAACTCCTCCCCCCCATATGACCCATTTTCTGATGACAGGGTGCAAAGGGGTAACCGGACCCCTTGATGGCAGCCCCATCCGCAATCACACAAATTTCAAAATATCAGAGCGTCTTTCCGTCACCGTGGAAACGAGCGTGAATGGGCTGCTATCGAAACCAACCGCCGGCACGGTTACGGGCCTCGGGCCTTGACGGAAAACAAAGGAGGCCCGGTGTCCATTTTTGCGCCCATCCCTCTTCTCTGGTGCGTTCAAAACAATAAAAAAAAAAAAGATCCCTGACGTCTAGTGATATTTATGAGCGGCTCCGCAAATGCCGATGTCAAAATCAATTTTCAAGTCATTTCTCAAATGATTTTAATTGGATATTGTTTTGGATTCGCTTGCATTAATTTAATCTCTGATATCAACATTTCACTGTTCAATCTGTTCAAATGATTCTTCTGTCCCTGTTCATATTGCCTTGAGTAATTTAAATGGCAATATGGAGCGCAGGCAATATGAGACGTACCGCTTCGCAAAGGCAGTATGATAGCTAATATGTAATAAAATTAAAAGCTGGGGATGGAACCATATCTACAGACACCTGGGGCTGGGACCTTCACAGAAAGTGCGTCTGGTTTCTGCTTTGGAGGGGAGGGCAGAGTGGATCTCATTTTATCGACTGAAAGTAGAGACGCGCTTCCTTCAGATGGAGGATTTAGAAGATGTTTTGGGGAAACCCTCTGGGGGCGGGCGGGGGGAGGGGTGGAGCAGGGGTTGTTGCGGAGCCTTCATCCCAGATTAAGACCCAGAAACTGGTCCGCTCACAGTGCAAAGCCAACCTGGTGCAGGTGACAGTTGGCATAGAGATTCCCCACTTGGATTTTTGACCACAAGGTCCCTGGTTTGAGTTCTGAGGAAAGCCTTGCTGCTAGATTTACGCGAACTGCTTCGGTGAGAACGCCATGCTGTCTTAACAGGTGAGCAGTTGAAATAAGTACCTTTTGATTAAAAGTCCATTTCACCCCAACCTCCTGCCCCATCTATGGAATCAGTGCACAGGAAGTCAGCACGTGCAGCTTATAAGCAATAACGGAAATCGCTTTAGTATTTTTTACACTGTGAGTTCAGCTACTGAAACAGAGTCACAGCAGGAAAGAGGAGGAGGAAGCTATCCAAGGGCACAACGGAACCAACACCCGTGCCGTGGAAGATGTCTGGGGTCAGCCTAAAGACAGGACTTTGTTAAACTGCCCTGACAGGGAGTCCTGCCATGCTTTGTGATCGCTCTTTTACTTACACAAAAATGTTCTAAGGGTCCAATCAACTAGAGGTCCCACCTCCTCTGGTTACTTGGACCCACCTCCTATGCAGTGTGATTGGTTATCTCTCTGAACCAATCATTTTTCATTCGATGTCCTCAGAACATTTTTGTGTAAGTAAAACTCCTATGAGCTTTGTGATGACCATGCAGGGTAAGCAGGCAAACCTCCAGCTTGTCAGGATCCCTGGGGGGGGGGGGGTTCATTATACTGAATTTTTGATCTTAGTCCTTCTAGTAAGTCTACACAGCATCGGTGGACACTGAGCTCTGACATACGGTCCTGCGTTTGGGGGCTAAACAGTCCATTAAAATGCAAATAGTCTGTAAGGACACTAATAAGGCCAGCATAAACGTGGCCTAGGATCTTGCCTACAGTCTACCTGAGGCTTTAAACAAACAACCTAAGTATGAATCCAAATATATTCCAAATATACACTATATGGCCAAAAGTATGCGACCATACCTATTAATTAGAGAAATTGGCTAATTAAGCAATGACCATTGCTAAAACAGGTGTATAATGAAGCCCACGGACATACAATCTCCAGCAACACAGACAGGCAGCAGAGCGGGTGGCCATACAGAAGAAGTTAGTGACTTCATTGGTCATCATAGGGCACCATCTTTCTAGCAAGTCAGTTCGCTGCATTTCTGCCATGGTAGAGATTTCTCAAATGCAAGTCGAGTGACTGACGTGATGGGAGCAAGTTACGCTGCAAAGCGGTAAGCCGTGCCAACTCAGAAAAGGATCCGAAAGCCCAACAACAATACCCAACCTGAATAGCAGCAAATCCCATCAGCAATGTTCCAACATCTAATGGTTTCTCAGAAGAACACAGGGCAGACCTCTCTGTCTTCAAATGGCTTTGCTCAACTTCAGATTAATGCTCTTGGTTTCGGAATGAGATGTTGGACAAGCTGGTGTCCACTTGCAGTATATGGTGTGTATATGTATATCTACGGTTGTTATAAGGGCCACGGGTGAAGCACACAATCGAGTCGTGGGAGTACAAGCCCCAGTATTCACTGAACGTGGTTGTTGGGTGATTATTTTAATTCAGTTGCAGATTGCAGGAGACGCGGGGCAGGATGTTGCTCACACCTACAGATTGCATGGCTTCCCTAAAGCCCAAGCTGATTATCTAACACCCATGGTATACCCCCCCACTGCCACAATCCCAAGGTTACTTGCCTGTCGCCATCGATTCTGCCTCTCCATAGTAAGATGGAAATATTTATCATCAAGGCGGACTATGGTGTGTGGCGGGGGTCCCTCCTCCTCTAGTGGTGCGAGGGGGGCTGGCTGTCAGCGGATATTCTGTGGGCGTGTGTAAGGTGGTCCGTGCCTCCCTCAGCGGGGGGGTGGGGGGGGGCTTTAACAACTCAGACTGCGGTTGAAGTGAGAGCAGAATAAATACAGAAATAAGGGGGGGAGGCTGACCTGCTCGCCATTGAACCTGTATGGCGAGGAATCAGCAGGCACCCCCGAATCTGTCTTTCCTGTCGGTGAGGACTTGCCACACAGTCCAAATTTTGTCTGGGGGTCCCTGAGGACCAGTTTGAGAAACTCCTGCCTGTCCGTTAAACTTTAGCACTGAGCTCAGTGCTAGAAATGCTTGCCTTGGCCAACCCCCTGATTCTCTCTCTAGAAGCGGTCGATACACCGGTGGGGTGGGGAGTGGGGCGATGGCGAGAAACGAGATTAAAATCGGCTTCATTATCAGTGTGTCCTGCATTGACCAGCGGAGATAAATATCGAGGGAAACAAACCGCTAACGATGAGGCCATTAACATCCCGCTCGCGCTGCCCGCCACCACCGCTAATCCTCCCGCTCCAGCCCAAGGTACCGAGGTGAGCAACATTCGCGTCGGACAAACACATTAATAAATCGTTATTTAAGCCCTTTTTAAATGAAAATAATACAAGTAATTCAAAGGCAAATGAGGGTTTCTGGGCTGCTTGGAAACAACACGATGATGACTTTTAACATCTTAAAAATGGTGACATCATGTTATACATGCATCAGTGTCAGATTAGAATATTGTAGTGCGTAAATAGATGGTTTTTTATTTACGCTTCTGTTAAGAGTGTTACGGGCCCCCCCCCCCCCCCAAAAAAAAATCTCAGCAGAGAAATATGGAGACATACTAGCTTTGTCCTGGCTGAATCAGTTTCTGCTACACAAATGACCACAATTTAATAATTTAACAAAGTTTAGTTTAACTTGCTACTAGCTGTATTTGTCTTGCCTACAAATAAAACAAATGATAACTGAATGTTAAGAGAGCAGTATGAATGAGAGTACTTTACTGAAAACAACCTGCTAGCTTGTGTCAAAAAGAACAACAAAGAGAATGATAGGCGAGTTCTCTCTGCGTGAAGCTTTCTGAGAACATCTCACATCTGTAGGAAATCTTCCTCACCCATCCTTTATCTGGAGGTACTTTCATTCCAAGTAAGGTTGCAGTGTTAGGGAGCCTCTCCCAGAATGCACTAGGACTGAGGTGAGGTACACCCTGAGTGGAATGACAGATCAGAACACAAGTGTGTGGTAGATCCAAATGGAAGCTCTCATCCCAGTGGGTACTGAGCAGAGTGAGCATCAGGGACCGGAGAGAAGGATCCAAGATCTATGCAGTGTCGTCATCCCCCACAATGTGACATGGGCTGCTATCCATTAATTCATTGGCGATGGAAACAGACTTTCTGTTAGCCATTAGCTGCCTCTAATCCGCACTAATCGGGAAGTCATGACTGGCTATGCAGGCGCACATGAGCGATGGCGGTAAGTCCACGCTGTCAGGCATTCTCTTTAATACCCATAATCCCTGGTGCTGTCTGGCCTTCTGGCTCAACTCCGGCACTGCGGGTCACCCGTTGTCATTGTCCCCTCCCAATAATTTCCCGTGACACATTTATAATTACATACCCCTGCGGCAGATTCCGGAAATGGTGGGGTGTCCATGAGGGGTGTGTCCGCAGATCCTGGCCACAACGCCAGGCTGGAGGGCTAATGGCGGCCGCTCGCCTGCTGAGACACTGGCAATGTCGCATGGGGCACCCGGAGAGGCCGGTCGACCGTGGTTGGCGCAACATCAATTTACGCATTTTCCAGACACATAACTGGGGGCGACATTCGCGTTTCAGAACTGTACTGCGGGCAGCGATGTGCCTGCCCCTTTACACAGCTGGAGGTTTCACTATGGCTACAGAGGTGAAGCGCAATTAAGTTTCCATGGAGATGGCAGAAATGGAACTGGAACCATCATCTTTTGGGGTCTTCAAATGGCTTTTTTACACACACAGTGACTGTATTAATAGTCTAAATGTATTGCTTCAAAAACAATGAATAAGTGAGTAGGTCTGGCATCTCATCCAGGGTGTCTCCTGCCTCAGGACCTGTCCTTTGTGGGACTGGCTGCAGGGTGATTGAGATCCTGTACTGGGTAACTGGCTTTGGAAGATGGATGGATGGATGGAAAAAGCTTCAAACCCTGTGTCTACAAGAGAAGCATGCAGGACCTGCGCTGGATCCTGGTCCGCTGTGGTTAGTTACCCCTGCTCTGGTGGGGTAACAGGCAGGGAACAGCTTAGGATTTGGAGAACATCTCCTGACAGCTCACGTTTTTCCCTGGAAGGCTTGGGTCAGGACACGGGGAGTACAACAAGTAGAAAGCGAGTGTGAGGCAGGAGCACTTTGGAAGTGCTCACTTGAGATGGCTGGAGAACCGTGAGCTGACCCCCAGCACTTAACGCCTCCTCCACTCCCTCTGGGGGCCAGGCTTTGGGTCGCCGCTGCTCACTAAGTGGTCTGAAATCTGCAGCCCGGGCCCAGGCTGGTGTGAACCAGTTGGCGCAAGTGCAGCAACCTCGGCGACACCGGAAGGTTCTGCGACCTGTAAAAAGCGACGCCTGGGTAAAACCCGTCACACGGATCCTTAAGCTTGATGGATTAAAGAGGAAGCGCAGTGCTGCTGCGATGGCGTAATTTCTACCGCGTGCGCCTCACGGTCCGTTAGCAACGTTTTCATCGCTGTGGCGTTACCACGGTCGGGGAGGAGGGGGCACAGAGTATGCAGGTGGGTGTTTCTAACGGGTTAGTTGCTCTGCTGTAGGGCCCCCCCTTTACACACTGCTGCTGTTCCTGACATCAGTAGCGATTAAATTAGCAAGCGGTGAATGCCAGAGACATGAGCTATTTACCTGTGCTGTTCCCTAACATTAATTCCTCTGTGCCGCTTGTTCACTTATATTCACCTGTGCCGCCTCGTCACATTCGTTCACTTGTGCCGCCTCGTCACATTCATTCACCTGTGCCGCCTCTTCACATTCATTCACCTGTGCCGCCTCTTCACATTCATTCACCTGTGACACCTCGTCACATTCGTTCACCTGTGCTGCCTCGTCACATTCGTTCACCTGTGCCGCCTCGTCACATTCATTCACCTGTGCCGCCTCTTCACATTCATTCACCTGTGACGCCTCGTCACATTCGTTCACCTGTACTGTCTCTTCACTTATATTCACCTGTGCCGCCTCGTCACATTTATTTACCTGTGCCGCCTCGTCACATTCATTCACCTGTACTGCCTCTTCACATTTATTTACCTGTGCTGCCTCGTCACATTCATTCACCTGTACTGCCTCTTCACATTTATTTACCTGTGCTGCCTCGTCACATTCATTCACCTG
>JAAGVU020000078.1:11726843-11738432 GCA_011763525.2 Mormyrus iriodes | reverse complement strand
TACTGCCTCTTCACATTTATTTACCCGTGCTGCCTCTTCACATTTATTTACCTGTGCAGCCCGTTCTTATTTATTTACCTGTGTTCTCTCATCTAATTCATCTTGCTAACGTGACAAATAAACTGCACTGAGAATAATGGTGCACTGTGCTCTCTGGCGGAGATGCAGAGGCCGGATGATGTAACAAACATTTTGTGAAGCAAGCGTCAATCTCCGAGCCCGGCTACCCGGGTGCACTGTCTGCATCCTGCACTGCTGTATCCCTTGAGCATACGCTTCAGGGAAGCACGTGAGCCCCGGATGCAGCGGGAACGCCTGCGTCATGCCGAACGCTGCCGCATCGCTGAATCACATCTGCGAGTTTCTACGCACCTGTCTGCTTTGCGTACCTGCCCCATGGATCCATGTGATTCAGCCCCGGTCTGAATAAACACAAGCGTCTATGCTAAACGATTAATGCTCGTGTATCCAAATAGAGTTTAGGGGGAGAGAAGTAGGGGAGAGAGAAAAGGAGATCATGAAATGCTGTCACTTCCTCCTTCAGTAATTTCCTCAAGAGATCTGACAGTACAGAAGTTGTGCTACCGCTGTACCAGAAAATACTATCGTCTTTGTGATATTTCCGTCTTTTCTTTGATACAGTAAATTCCGTAATAATGTCCATTAGGTGTATAAAGAACCAACAAAGCTACAGTGATTTTTTGTCTCTCAAATGTCACATGACTCCATGTATTCATTTTGTTGCTGTCGCTACACAAGTGAGCGCAAAAACTACAAATCCCAGCATTCTTTGCATCACCTTTCAGAATTAATGACACGTGCAAGATGAATCCTCAGTGCCAAACAGACTGGGCCTCGTTCTGTACCTAATGAACACACAGGTACCTGAGCAAACGCAGACCTAATCTCTCTTTACCAGAGGTGAGGGGAAGGAAATCACATCCTCCAAACTTAACAAAAGAATTCCTTTTTTTCAATTAGCAGTGGGAAGAAGATTTATTATATTTTAATAATGCTAAAACTATGAAATCAATCTCTGTTGCTACCTGCTAAATTCTGCTCAAAGACACCTACCTTAATTAATTCTCTGCCATACAGAAGGCCTGATTGAAATAAATAATAGGCTACACCTTTGGTCCGTATTTAACCCGAAACACATTGATCAATGTAGAAGATTCTATTTTAAGATTGTAAAAAACTGCCCTCCCTACAGGTATGAAAATGGAGACTGAGGGTCATAATACAGAAACGCCTGTTTATTGTGGGATTGTAAAGCTAGAAACCTCCATACTGTACAGCCCTCAATTAGGTGCCAACAACATCTCATATCATGGCATTTTTGGGTGAGTCTTATCCATGAAACTGACTGAATTTTTAGTCCAGATTCAGCACTAACAGCAATATCCAACCATTTTTTGTCCCGGTGGCTTATTTTTTGCAGACAAAATGTCCTAGCATGTTACTGTTCTGTATCTATAACAGCAGCTAGATTTGTGCCTTTGTTCCGCTTCTCAGAATAATGGCTGATATGTTACAGTCTGTCCCATGGTGCAGTTATCATTCAGTTTGCCTGCTGAAGCGCCTGAAGGTCACTCAGAGTCCTCTGGGCCTTCCACATCAGGGTGCCCAATCAGGTGCCTGTTTTAAAATACACCCAAGAAACTACAGATGCACCTCTTAATGAGCCAAAAGGAGATTTTTTTCTATAGTTATGGAATTTTACATAGTATGTGCACGGTGATTTCGAAGCAAACCTTTTAGACAGATAACATCTTGGTGCCATCACTTCTCCCTTCACTTTTGTGCAGTGTGGTAAACAAAAGCTGTGAGAAGGGCTTGTGTGTGTAAAGACAGGACCAACCAGGTTGGTATAGACCAGAACCATGGGTCCAAGGGGGGGACCATCTACTTAAATTGGCATCACCACATCTGCCCTTCAAAATTTAGACCCAGTAAAATTTTTTATGATAAAGTCTGTAGATCCTGTCAGTGTAAATGATGTTTAGTGGCCTGTCTCCCACAATGAGATGCACTCCTGCATAGGCTGTCAGGAGAATCCTCAGTGAAACGTGCTCAGTTCACCAGAATTATACAGGCTGTATGTAAAAGTCACACCGGCGCCTGTGTTCCCCCGCACTCCGTCCCTGGGCTTCAAGAGGCCCCCGGGGCTCCTTCTGTGCGTTGCCCATGGCAACAGAGCAACAATCACCACGGCGACACTCCCAGAGAATCCGGGCAGCATCAGGTGGCTCCTCCAACGATATGGACGCACTTGCTGCGTGTGCCTCCTGAAGAAAGACCCTCACATGCCTCAGAAAAAAAAAACATACCATGGTAACCATGGTAATCACGATTTTGTCTCCTCTTAGCAGCGTAAACAGCCGTTTTTTTCAGTAGGGGATTTACTGGTCCTTGTAATCCGCACGTAAGAAGAGAGAGAAGCTAGATGCTATCGGGTTTGATCTCTCTCTCTTTTTGATTTCAATGACAATATTTCCAGACATTAAAATTTCATTTAGATGACTACACATATCCCGCCTTCCATGGGAGACGGCAGCCAAGCCGGAATCCAGGCCCAAGGTGACCTCATTACCAGAATTTGCTCTGGCTGTCATTAGAAATCACACAGGCCGTCACTCAATGCGTGGGTGGGGGGGGGGGGCGTGGGGCCATGGGGGGACCGTGATGCCTGGCACCTGTGAATCACGGTTCCACAGCTACCGTGTGCCCCCCGCAGCAGCATTGCCCCCCTGGAGCCCGTGGAAACGCTATCCCCTCGACCAAGCTCTGCCCCAGACCTTTCACAGCACCAAGGCGCCCTTCAACCTCAAACCAGTAAGATCTTCGGGCTACAATAAAAAAAATCAGAACAATAAATGATATTAAAGAGCTTCGGACTGTGTAGATATAATTCCCACGTTACGGTGAACACTAACCAGGAAAAGTGGCAACTAAACGATGCTTGTGATACGAATACAATCGCTGCGTTCCATTTAAAAAATAATAATGAAGACCATAACCTTGGTGGGGGAAAAAGACCCATGAAAGCAATCTCTGAGGTACAGTTGGGACATCGATGAGGCTTCGCTGAGAGCTCTGGTTCTGGCCCCAAGTATGTCTGTCTGCAGCCAGTTAGTGACAGCAGGAGGCAAAAGCAGGATCATTTGTCATCGGCATAAACTGTAATAACAGTGCAATAACTTACAGGATATTCTATGGCGAGAGATTAACATTGCTGTCTTAACAGAGCTCGACACGTCTATCCCTCCATCTTACAGGGTGACACTGAGCCTGGGGTCTATCACAGGAAGCACAGGAGACAAGGCCGGATGGCATTACAATCCATCACAGGTCACACGTCTTTGTGGGGACTCTCCATTCATTTGTATGGGCCTAAACCTAATCCCAACCATGACAACCTTAACCATAAGTAACCACACAAAATACAAGACTCTTGGCATTTTTATTTTTTTGATTGCACGCATTTTTTTAAAATTGAGTTTCCCCTTGTGGGGATTGAAATAGTGGTCCCCACAATGTCAAAATGACAGGTTTTTATCACATTGTGGGGACATTTAGTCCCCACAATGTAAGGAATACCTGGACCACAGACACACACACACACACACACACACACACACACACACACAATGGGAGTTTAGAGATACCAGTTCAACTAACCACGTGTTTCTGGAAGGCAGGAGGAAACTGGAGCACTTGGAGGAATCCCAAGCTACATGGGGATAACACACGACCCCCATCCTCCGGATTCGAAACCCCAGTACTACACATAAAGATCGTGTAAATTTGCACACCACACGTTTCGTACCTGGGATGAAAAAACAAGTCTGAACAACAATATACTGGAGCAGGAAAGCTAAGGGTGATCACAACACAGCATTCACAGCATCTGAGGACAGAAATACGCCTAGCAGATCCACGCCAACACTATGTTAAATCTTAGAAAATGTGTCAAGAAGCTTTTCTACAAGGTTTACCAATTAAAAAGATCATATACAGAAACTCGAGATGCAAACTCCTGTCCCAATCAGATATGTCACATCGTTTCATATTTTTAAACTGAACATTCATGCCAATGTTGTCGTAGTTTTTGAGCGCGAGCCGCAGCAATCTGTGGTTTTCCACATAAATCATGACGAATTAATCTACTCATTACATCCTGCATACTGACTTTTAACAGAACATTAGTTCTGTTAAAATGCAAAAAAAACACATTACTGTGACCCCCCTGTCTTTCACAGAAGAGGAAAGAACAGCATTGATTTTAGAAAGGGAAGGATTTATCCAATCTGCAGAGCCACCTGCCCAGGTGCGGCTCACAGCGGGGTTAGGGTAAAGCGGGAGGCAAAGTGACGCATGCATTAGGGAGCCGCTGAAGCACGGATTGGCGTCGGGCGCCGGTGCTAATGGAGGGGAGCAGAACTGCTGAGAGCCACCCTGTGGCCCCCAGCCAAGTGCCACCCCCGGGCCCTGGGTGACATTTCTACCAACAAACACACAGACACTGCACACACACACACAAAAACCTGAACACACATTGCTATACAGTACCAAACACACAATCCCATACATACAAGCACATTCGGTGACACACTGCAGCACACAAAGACAAGTGTAACCTTATAAACACACACGCACACAATTTTGCATTCATATCTCATTTTAGGGAATTAACAAACTGTGACAACCTTAACCCCTACCCAGCCTTAACCTTAACCATAAGTAGCCAAACAAAATACAAGACTTTTAACATTTTTAGTTTTTGGATTGCAGTCACATTTTTTTTTATAAAACTGAGTTTCCCTTTGATTTCGCTTTGATTATGCTCAAAAGTAAAACCAGACACATCCTGACCCAGTCAATCACACGGATCTCTGCTAAACAGGTAATCGCACCACCTTACCCTGGTGATCCTGTGCGTGTCAGATCACCTGGGTGACCAGACCCACATAGGTATCAAGCACTACAGGCCAGCAGAGTACAGAAGATTCAGTAGAAACCTTCAACTAATAAATGTTATTTGGATGAAAGCCAAACACGCCTCCTGCTTTTAAGCGGAACATTTTTGTGACCAATCTGCTCGGACGTCCGCAGGGAGACGCACACCGGTGTGGATAATGTCTCCTGCAATATCTTTCTGCGAGAGAGCGGTCTGGGAGCCGGCACAGGTGGGGGGGGCTGCACGTGTTCCTTCTATTTTATTTTTCTTTCTTTATTTTCCTTATTTACACGGGCTCTAAAGTTGCGAGGCTGGGCTCTTCAGCTTCCTGCCGCTAACAGGAAATGTATGAGAAAGCCTCTCTCATTATCTGAGTAATAGGGTTCAGTCGCAGCTATTTACACTTCAGGGTGCTAATGCAACACATTCTAAATAATATCTTGGGAGGGAGGCATTTGTCTGAAATGTGTTGACAAGGAGACCGTTATGTGGAAAAAAAAAGCATAATGAGAAGCCCCCTCTCCTGGATACAGTGTATACAACCTTTTAGCAGACTATTATCCATCTGGGTTTCTTCTGAAACCGCGGCACATAAATAAAGGAATAAATAAATAGTAATCCCGGCATTGTGCCAGACAGAATGCGAAACCGCCGTCCACGCTCGCCGTGTGTGACGGGTATTTTCTATTTTTTTTTACTTATTCTCCTGCAGAAATATAAACAGCTTACTCTGGTTTGTGTATTGGACCAGATCCTCACTTAATTCAGTTTCTAGAACAGCCTTTAAAGGTCTAAAACGTCTCCAGCACTTCTGGGAAAATGGGAAACATTCTTTAGCGTTGAGCTGAGACATTAAGTTACTATAATTCAACGCTGTTAAAGTAACAGTAACCTACAGATGGCAGAGCGAGACGGAATCATCTGTGTTCATGGAAATGGCGATTGCTGAATTGTTTCATCACATTCTCAAAATATCTGGTCAGTCGAATGCATTTGTGATGTCACAGTAACATCGCCGCGACGACGGCCACAGCTGCTGATGAGAGGGCGGAACATGAGGCTAGAGACACAAGGAATTACCCTGCATTTCTCCAGCTGGCTTCCTATCATGACAGATGCTGTGATCTTCGTGAACGTAATCCGATGAGGAACAACAATGAAGGCATAACAACTATTTGACACTGACAATGACTGATTGATGTGTTTGGACAGGGTATATTTAATAATATTATTATGATAATAAGATCATATTTTCAGACGAGTAGATAGTAAGACAGCTATGAGATTGAGTGGCATCTCACTGACTATTCCTGTGCTTATCTCGATATCCCACCAAGGCAGACAGGAGTCGTCGGTGTATGTCTGGTCACAGTGTGTTTGACCAGCTCACCAAGTCATCACTGCTGGCAGTTAAGGCGGTGTAGATATGATTACACGGTTATACGGTGGAGAGACGGGGGAGGGTGTGCAGCCACCCTCAACCCACAAGAAAAAATGACCAAATTGGTTTAAAGGGGACCCGGGGGCCAAGGATGAAGGACAGACTTGCTTCCACTGGCCTAAATAATTAATCTTTTTTCCATTTCTCTTTGTAAAAGCACAGAGATCTTCACTTCCAGAAGTATTAGCCCGGACTTGCTCTTCGTGCCGGGCACATTCTGGGTCTCTTAAGAGGAACAGAGATCATCTAACAGAACAATCTCAAACTGCCTGTCACGAAAGGGACGAAAGGAACCGAAATCAAGTGAGACATTTATTCTTGGGTACTTCCTGCAACCCTGCTCAGAATAAGCAGCTGGAAGATGGATTATTAGGTGACGTCAGTGTTGACTCCTGTCAACCGTATAGATTCTACTGATCCAGAATGTTCCGCCTTCTGTCTGGATGCTGAGATGATTGAGTGTCTGTGGCTGGTCACATTCTTCATTAACTTTTACCTTTAGCTTTTCCAGGAATTAAGATATTCAGCAATTTCACTGGATCTTCTCATAAAATGCCCAAAATAAAACTACCTTAGTCTGATCTGTTGTGTTTTGAGTAAAATTTCTGCCTTGATTTGATCAATAATCCACTTGATTATTTTTTCTGTTTGCAGTCCATAGTATTCTAAAAGTCTGTGAGCATCAAAGTACAAAATTGTCAATATCGTTCCTCACCTGCCTTTAACGTTCAGTTTTCATACCCAGGAAGAGCCACCAGAAATGCCATATTCTAAACAACTATGATCTTTGTTCTAAGACATACATCAGTACCCTTGAAGACTTTTTCTAGACATTTTTCTTGACTTTTACATTTTTTGTTGTTGATGGCTGTTCCAAGTAGGTGAAAGCTGTCTATAACATCTATGTCTTCATCATCGACCCTAAAGTTAGCTGTCATTCCCATAATCTCAGAGCTCCTGACCCCCTATTCCGTTACCAAAGGTTCCTCCACCTCATTAAATACATCATGAATGTTGACATCTTTGTTGTAGAGGTCTTCTGTGCATTCCGTTCACAGTTTGATCTTTGTTCCACCAGTTATTATTTGACTGTGAGGTCAATATGCCAGCTCAGTGTTAAAGCCTTTTTAATCTCACAGATACTCAGAAAAATATCCCTTGTTTTTCCACGTTTATTTCCGTTACTTTACAGGTGTTGTAATTTTGGTCTTTATCTTCCTCAGATTAATTTTGGATTCCTGACAATTCCTCTGGTTCTCTACTGAACGGATCCAGCATCCCAAATCCGTTTCTGACGTCTCCCTTGCAGGCAGTGGGTAAATTCTCCAGGTCCTTCCTTGGAAGTCGGATGACTTTGTTCCTCCTCAGTTTGACATGAGCACTTCCATCGCTTAGCAATTAAAAGGCCGCCTATCCTTTGGTCTAATTTGTTGCTCTCCAGCCTCTGCTTCCAAGAACATACCGGCCAAAGGTGTTTCCCATGTTCTCATTTCCACCTTCAGCAAACCTGTCTCCTGTCATCACGAGTGGATGTTCCTTCCATGTCCTGTCAATTTCAGTTTGAACTTGATCTTAAAACTTTTCAATTTCAGCCACATCATGTGCTCGGGGATAAGGCTGTATAAGTATCAGATTGATGGCGTGTCCATGAAAGCGAATTGATGTCAGTTGGTCACTCACAGCACTGTATCCAGTTGTACTTTTTCCAATAGTCCTGCTGACTATGGAGGCCCTAATGGTTCTTCTTGGTTGTCCATTGCCTGAGTGGACTGTCTGCTGTATCTGCCTCACTGAAAGTGTCCTAGACCAGTCCATTTAAGTTTGCGAAGCGGTTGACTTGTAAGTGATCCATTTACCACATCCAGATTTCCTTGGATCATGCTCTGTACAATTCTGCATTCCAAGAGCTATTCTTTCTTGGCAGCTTCAGGTTTTCTTCTCTGTCGTGGCAAAGTCAGCAGTTGGACGTCCAACAGGCTTCCATCCAAGCTTGTCATGAACACCAGCCAAACTCCAAAGAATCTTCAGCTCTCCCTCCACAGCGTGTTGAGTGCCTTCCAACCTGAAGGTCTCGTCTTCCAAAACTATATTGGCATCCCTTCTGGCGTGTCTGTCCATAAGGTTTTTCTCAGTACGGTACGGAAATGGGCTGCCACTGCCATGCTTTGGCACAGTCTGAAATAACATCATTGCCATTGTAAACAGTGCAATTACCTGACTCTGACAGTCTTACATTGCTGCCGCCCAGTATATAAAGGGTAAGTTTGGTCTGGCTTCTTTGTTAATGCTTCTTTGCCATGGGTGACCCTGACAGTGAGCGACTTAGCTCTTAGCTTCACGATTCTCACACACCTCCTCACCCTGACAAGGTACTGTACTGTGAGGAAGAACGTCAAATCAGATGCAACCTTACAAGCGATTGAACGACCCTAAATAATAAATATATAGAACAGTTTAGATGTGATTATGTTTACCTACCGATGGAAACTCTACAGAAACACGCAACACAGTACAAAACATCGTGTCTCACAGCCTTTTCTGAGTGAAGTACAGCGAGAGCATAAAGGTCCTCACTTGACGTCTTACGTAACGCATTTCTCATCCCGCCCCGCCCTCCAAAGGAAATGACTCAGGACGGAACCGCAGTCGCGTGGCTCTCACGTGGTTGGAGGCTGCATTGCGAAGACTGTCCACAGAGATACAGGGTTTTCCGTCAGTTTACCCTCAATTTACCGTCTAACAGAATATGGTCGGCAACTCGGTTAATCTGTAATAATCACGAAATCTGAACGAGCACACCATAAACAATGATAACATAATTAAAAGTACCATAAGAAGTCTATACATTCACCCAACTATCTGAACTCCACAACCGTTTATCCCATACAACAGGGGCAGGCAATCTTATCCGCAAAGAGAGAGTGCGTATGCAGGTTTTTGGGATGACCTTTAGCTCAGCTGTTCAAACCCAGGTGTGAGGACTCTTCAGCCAATCAGTCCTCTAATTAGTAATCTAATTAGGGAGTTACAGCGAAAACCCGCACACGCAACGGAACTATCTGGATAAGATTGACTCCCCCTGCCATACAAGGTCAGAAACGTTAGAATTACATTAAACTCCAAAGACGAAATGTTGGTTTTTCAATGTTTCTGTGGAGGGTTCCTGTTTTCCGATTTTACGGCGCGTTAAACCTGTGTAAAAGCCTCCTTGTGTGCATCACGTTGACAACACAAGTGCTCACAGACAAATCTCTATAAGAAAACTGCCGGTTCAGGTGACAACGGAGCAGAATTTGAACAAACAGGGCACAGCGATTACCTGTGGTCTGAATTAGTCACAGAAATCATTCCAGTGCGCCCGTGATGAAACAGCTCACTTAGATGTCACTTTCAGACGACAGGTGTCTAGACCAGAATGTACCCAGCTGGACACGTTGCATTCAGCATTTGTGAGCATGAAAAGGCCCCCACCAGCTAGTTAAGAGCTGCGCGTAATATGGGAGTCTGGGGACACCAAAGACTGCAACACGACGAGCTTAATGCCCTGGAAACGAGCGCCGTCACAGACAGACACAGAGTTGGTGACAAGCAGACACACACTGTAGTCGCATTCAAATGAGTATGAAAATGAGCACAAGCGCTGCACCTGAAGCTAAAATTAAACTGCTTAAAATGTATACATCAAAAGACTGAAACAGGTTTAAAAATAGTAGAATATCAGAAGGAGAGAGTGTCTGAGATTTGGTCTCCACATGCATCTAAAGTCTGGTTCTGAAGCTGTGTCTGACAGCAAAGGTCAGAATTAGCTCACTCCAAACAGGGAGTCTGACTTAATCCTCCGGATTTCAGTCACCTTTTTACTGAGATCAGCATTTGTTGCTGACTGTAATTCGGTCTCCCAGGTTCAGGCCCAACCCAACTGCCCAACCTCGCAAGCTCGCCCCCAGCCTCTCATGCGTGGGTCTCTGGGTACAGGCGATTCCAATGGAGGGATCCCAAAATATGTAACCAACACTGGGGACGCCTTGGTAGCACCTGCAATGTCCCCAAAATCAGAAGGACCAAACCCAGTTGCGTATTAGCTATGCCTTTAAATGCGATGAAGACCGTTTCTATGGGATTCAGACAGTGGAAGTAGGACAGCCCGGCACAGCCTGGCCCTGGCCATCGACGACCTCAGCGGGAAGCCGTGGGTTTTCCCCCCCCACTGAACCTCAGCTCTTTCTGCCTTTGATGAAGTAATTATTACCCTAACAGCATTCAGGTTCCCCTGGGCGACAGTTGCCCTGGCAACGGCGGGTCGTGCAGGTAATGGCCCGGGAGGCGGCACAGGCATATCGTTCCTGTCGCTGGAAGCTTGCGGCTCCCTGGGAAACCGCTCTTTGTCGCTTATCGTAACGGCGGCACCATCGAGACATCGAAACGTCAGACTGCATTCCTGCCTCCTTCTGCCGTCGGTTCTTAAACAAATGGGCAGCAGCTTTGAATGGACAGTTTAAGTGACCTGTCCATGTTTTCTTATGAGAACTGGTAAAGAACCTGGGTCCAAAGACCGGCAGGGACACAAGTATCTCTACAGGAAAACATCACCAAACAGGTAAAAAAAAAAACACTGTGATACATAAAATCAGAATTATAGGTGTAAGTGCCCTGTGACGGGCTGGTGCTCTGCCCCAGGTTATTCCTGGTCTTCAGCTCATAGTTCCACAACCCTGCATAGAAAATGGATGGATGAATGGATGGAATCATTCGTTCACCTTTCAACCACTAACTCATTACAGGCATCTTTGGGGTCTAACCAGGAAGCATAGTGCACTAGGCTGGGGACAGCCTGGACAATGCCAGTCCAACACAGGGCAGGAGGACAGCCTGGACGGGATGCCTGTCCATCACAGGACACACACTCACACATCAGGGGCAATTCAGAGATACCAGTTCACCTAACTGCAGTGGGACATCACTGCAACACTGGCCCCACACACCCTCAGGGCCGGGGCGGGATTCAAACCCCCGACCCCTGGAGCCATAAAGCATCAGTGTCACCCACTGAAGTATGGTGGCACTACAGACTTATAACATACAGCTAAGCTACCTAAGTTTTGGCATCTGGGTAAACACACACACACACACACACACACACACACACACACACACACACACACACACACACACACACACACACACACAC
>JAAGVU020000078.1:11710863-11726673 GCA_011763525.2 Mormyrus iriodes | reverse complement strand
ACACACACACACACACACACACACACACACACACACACACACACACACACACACACACACACACACACACACAAAAGTTTGTTACAAGTTAAGTGTGAGCCTCCCTCATTCGGCTCAGTATAGATTAGGGTGCTAACCACACTGTGTCCGTTTTGGCTACAGCCAGGCACACAGGCGGATCATATCGAAACTCAGATCGTGCTCTGTGGAAAACATTGGGATGTAATTAAATGCACCCCACCGCAGAGAAAACAAACTAAAACAGCATGAATTTGTCACCCAAGTCAGGCTGCGGCCACTAACCTGTCAAGGATCTCTGACCCACTCGGTAATAAAAATAATGAGACATTTTGTTTAGAAAAAAATAAAAAACTGTGCATGTTTTCACTGGATGTACTTCATGGGGGAAAATTGATCTCACAGGAATCTCTGAATGTGGCACCCTAACTCAGATTTTTGGTAAAATAAATTAGATCTTATTTTTTATTCGGATCATTTGGATATTGTACATACGGGCCATGCACAGTATATATCTTGGCATTTTATTTAATTAATGACTCAAACATGTAGCAGAGAATTCCATTCTGGGACTCGAACCCATATTCTTTAGATCGAAATCCCAGCTCCTTGTCCCTAATACTGTCTGGGGACGAAAACCTTCACATGTAGCTATTTTTTTCATTTTAAAAAGCTTTTGTGCACCACGTGACAATCATGAAATAAAATAATTACCAGTCACAGCATTAATAAACCATAATCTATATGCTCTATATGCGGGTGCCCAGCATCCTTTTAAATGTAATCCCAGCTGAACAAGTGCACACTAGAATCTTCAGATATAACCCTTTCACAGCCGAGCCAACCTGCACAAAGCACCTCGTGTTTTTTCTTCCATCTGAATAAGCCTGTTTTTTAAGGGCCGGATCTGAAGGACGGCACTTTTAAAAGCCAGGAATCCATTATTTATTTATTCGCAGAAAACGTGCGGTGAACTCACAAGCAAATTCTAATCCACGCTCTAATCCAGCTGGGCTCGTCGGAAAAGGGGGAAAAAAGAACATATTAATTATACTCAAAGTGGGAGCAGAGTGAGCTGCGACTTTGAAGCCGGGAAGGCCGTAAATGTCAGCCGGCTGCTTTGAAGCTCCCCGCCAGTCTTTGTCTCTCTCTCAGCACATGAAACGGCAGCAGACTGGCCTACCTTTTAAGACTGTTTTATGTGGGCCGAGGCTCTCGGAGTGGTGAAGGTGAGGAGCTCTTTCTCGCCTCCTACCACCACCCTGCTGCCGATGTCTGGACGGCCCTGGATCCCAGATGTATCTGGAACCCCGCTGAGATACTACAGGCTCTCAGCACTCATTGAGTCTGACTATACCTGGGGGGGTACCTTCACTGACTCGCTGTACTCACTCCCAGAATGAGCTAAGCTCTCATTTTTTTAAAGCTCTCATTGACTGATGTTCTGCCCCAGATGGAAAAATATAAGTAGGGGTGAAAAGTTCAGGTCCAAAAAGTACAAATCAAGACCAAGGTTTTGTTTCAACCAACCAGTGTGACCAACAACCCTGTGACTGTGACTCTTTATGCGCAACTGATTGGTTGGAACAAAATCTTGGTCTGGATTTGTACTTTTTGGACCTGAACTTTGCACCTCTGACTATAAGGATCCAGAATGGCACCTCCTTTTGACAAGGCTGATTGGAGCACAGACATGTCAATCAAACTCGATAGAGTTGTTTTCCATTAAACCATCTCCCTGGTGCCTAGGAGTCTACGCAGCTCGACCCACTGCCTTTTCATAGAGATTTTAGTTGTCCGTTTGTCTAAATTACAGGCAAAAAGGAACTTGCACATAGTAGAATATCAAAGGAGGGAAATTTACTTTGCTGTGGAAGGTAAAAACAACATTAAAATGTTTTTTTTTCTAGTCAAGAGTAAAAGCAGCCAGACAATGAGATAAAGTTGATGGATTACTGAAACATGACAAAGAAACACTAAATGGGATATATTAATATTTTGCACAGGTTTTTATGGAAGAGGACACGAGTATTTATTGTTAAACGCCTGCAGCACTACCTAATATTAGCATATATGACTGGTGTGCTCAAGGGTTCAGCTGATCTTAAACCAAACAAATCTGACAGTGTTTACAGCAGCTAATTATTAACAAGTTACCATATTTTAGAACTGACTGGAGGTAGGAATACTACAGTTCATGTTCCACTGATCCACAACAATGATTTGGTATGAACACCATCATTCTGTAAGCGCAGGCAAGTCTTGCTAAGGCTGTGTGCTGCACTAATGAGGCCTACAAACACACCTGACAGCCTCACAATGAGCTTAGCTGAGAGCAGGAAGACTGGTTCCAGATCTTAGAGAAGCACGAAATCTCTTTAGTCTTTGACTGCTGGCAAAAAATCCTAAAAGAACAGACAAGGTTAGCCATGATGGCTACATTATTGTTAGCATTGATGGGGCTAGCGTGGATCAGCGCGATGAAAACGTCCCATAGTAGGGATGGTAGTTTGGAATTAGCCGTCTACTTCCTAGGAATGTTGTCCCAGTCGAACAGAGGGATGTTTGATCGAATCTTTTTATGTTTACAATAACCTTTAAGCCTGTGTCCCCATGAATCAGGCTACCTCCATTCTAGACATACAGGTATTTTTCTTCATGAGGGCTCATTCCTTAACTCAGTCCATATAATTTTTGTCACAGACCTGCCCAGGGAATCTCCTACTGTGTCACTCCCGCACTCCGGGATCACCACTGAGATCTATATGCCCACCATGCCCTCTCCAAGCTGCGCTGTGTGCAGCTAATTACTTCCCCTGTTTTACCTCCTGTGATATGTAGGGCAGTTGCGAGATCTTCTCTGCTTCTGAGAGTTTAAGTGTTTCTCTCCCCGTGATTTCCTCAGAGTCTTTCCCGTTTTCTGACTCGCTGTTTATCCCAAGACCCCAAGTTTGCTTTTTCCTTCGATTACCTGCTCGCCACGGGCCCGACCCTCACCTGCTTTCTGACTACCACCTTCGTCAAACATTTTTTGACACTCTCTGGATGAGATCCTCATCTAGGTTCTCTTTTTGAGCACCATCACAACTTTACTGGAAGTGCAAACCCCTTATCTGTTTATATATTTACTAAAGCACTGCCAAAGTCTGAGTTTCCCATCAAGCACTCATGGGATTTGAACCAGCAACCTACTGGCGAGACCCGCAGCTCGTCCACCACCTGCCGCCCCGGCGCTGACGGCATCTCCCTTGCTGTTGCACGCCTACGTGGCAGACCGCAGAGCACTTTTTGCGGACCTCGCCGCCTTCGTGTTGGCTGGTGACTCACCGACCGTGGGATGTGTTTTAAAAAGGGAACAGCACGCACTATAGAAATCAAGTGGCAAAGTTTCCCAGGCTCTTTCCGGAGTAATTTAGGGACGTCAGAATCCCCCGTCATCCGACACCCAAAGCCTCGCGTAGCGCTCAGACGTATTTTTAGTCACAATCGTGAATCGCAAATCAGAAAACACGAAATTCCTTTACTAATTCCTGACATCGTCACCCAGAGGTGCGTACCGAGCCCATGACGATAGCTGTGTATCACCCAAGTGCAAGTCACATTATTATCCACCTTAAACCTAAACACCTTGTCCTACTTCTACGTATATTTCATGTATATATATTGTATATTATCGTTCACTATTATGTTTTTGCTATTTATTGTCCTTCATTGTTATATATGTTAAGTCTGTAGGGAGGTATACAAGCATTTCATTGCACTAGTACAAACAGCAATACAGCTTTTGAATCCTTATCCATACATTCTTCAACTGCTTACTCTAGTCAAGGTTACAGAGGAACAATCGGTCACAAGGCTAGTGCCAGGACCCTGCTGACCCATTACAGGAAACACACTCTATGGGGAACAGGGACACCCATTCATGTAATTGCGTGCTTTTGGACTGTGAGAAGAAGCTGGAGCAGCTGGGAGAAACTTATGGGGGGGGGAAAATAAACCCCCACCCCCAAAACAGAGAAAGGGGTGGGAATTAAACACCCTGGAGGTGTGAGGATAATAGATTATGATGATTATTTTTTTATATTTATGAGATCTAAAGAATACGTTTAAAAATACTAAAAATACGTTTTTCCAGAAAGCAGGGTCAGTCAGTTTCCTTGGGGCAAGGCGCTTGCTCAAGGGCCCAATGGTGACATCACTCTGGATGATGGTACAGTGTACAGGAATGCCTTCATAAATTTGCCAGTGAGGTTGCCTAGTAACACTACATCAAAACGCTGCCGATTCTAAAGGTGCCAGGTTAAGTGGACTGGAGAAGGAAACTTAACCCGTGTTTAGGTGAGGAACCGCGCGATCTCTGGCTGCGTTACAAGAAGCCATCAGAGCAGCAGAATGGCACGAGGAGATCTTCCTGCACCGCTTCTCTCCATCCGCCAGGACCGCCCAACATTCTGCAGCAGACGCAGAAACACAGGGACAACTTTACGCCGACGTTCCCACCTGCCCGTGAGCTCCAAATACTCAGCGTTCCGTTCTAACTGAAAATGGAATTAGCGGTTGGAGAGCGGTCGCTTTCGAGCGCTGGGGTGTTTTGATGACAAATTGCCGGCACTAATTGCGCATTGCCGCTCCCGGTGTTTTCGCTTCCCTTTTGTTCCCCCCCGACTTCTCCTCGCCGCGCTGCTCCCGTAATGCGCCGCTCCCGTATTGCACCGCTCCCGTATTGCGCTGCTCCCATATTGCGCTGCTCCCATATTGCGCCGCTCCCGTAATGCGCTTTCGCCGTTTCATTTCCTTTGCAGCCCCTTCCTTTCTAATTAAACCCAGTTCCACAAACCCACGTTTCCTTAAACTCAGACCGAAAGACAAAAGGGCCCTTCCTCTGCGCCGTGACTAAACAGCCTCACTATTTTATTAGATATCCCTCTAATGCATTTTAAAAAGTGATTACAAGTTGACCCGGCTGCGATCAATGCAAGAAGATGCCTGGAGGCACTTTGCGTGTTTCCGCCACCCTGCCCAGGTCTCACCGTGAAGGCTGGGAAAGGCTTATTCCCTCGCCATTTTTCCCCTCTATCTCCTCCACTATGGGGCCATTAGCATTCTGGAGACATCAAGCTGTTGAAAACGGAGAAACAGTGCACAGTGCCTGAGTCCGGCCATTTCAAGCCGATGGTTTCCCTGCAGACATCCAGCTGGCCCCTTTCGAGCTGAGGAGGCCGTCTGTTGCCGATAAGCCTGTAACTGCCAAAACCGGCCTCTGTTGAGTTTCAGACTTTATATGTCTAAATAACAGTTTGTGTGTATCAAATTTCTCAAATACCACAAAGAGAAAACCAAGCAGTTTACTTTGCACTGTTTGATTAAATGTTTGCTCTTGATGTAGGTTCAAATATTGGAAATTAAAGCAAAGACGCAGAAACTGTTACCGTCACGCTACACCCAGATGTATGCAACTAAGATCACTGTCCACAGTGAGGCGGGCCAATCGAAGTGTCAGACCAATCGATGTGCTTAGCCAATCAATGCGTCTGGCCGTTCAGTGTGTTCAGCCAACCACTGCGCTCCACCAGGAAATCCAGACGGGATTGTGGGAAAAGAGACAGACATCTCAAGACAGCGTGGGGAAAACAGGACTGGCAGGCCTCCATACATGCCAGGCGAGTAGTTCAAATCTATGGAAAAGCTGTCAGAACATTCTATAGCCGCAAGTCAAACCAGCGTTGTGTAAATCGATGGCCTCACCTTGTCACCCGCTTAAGAACGGACAGGGCGACCTGAGATAAACCTGGCTAGCCTAATGGGGAGGCTGATCTGTCTTAAGCAGGTCTGATATGCATTGATTGAGCCCGTTCTCAAAACACAGGAGCCATCGATCACAGCAGATTGAAGAGATGAAAATAAGTTCAAATGAGGAAGGAGATGATTCGGTAATCCTGTGCTCGATAACAGCTGAGCTGTTACAAGTCAAAACCACAAACCATATTTAACTTAACAGGCAACGCTAATGCTTTCTGATAATGAATCTCACACACGCACACACACACGCACACACGCACACGCACACACGCACACAAACACACACACACAAACACACACACACACACACACGCACACACACACGCACACGCACACACGCACACACACACAAACACACACACACACACACACACACACAAACACACACACACACACACACATGGGTCCCTTGTCCTGGTCTAGGGAAATGACAAGATTCTTCGATGAGATTCCAAGCTCTCATGCCAACCTGGCTGGTAATTTTGTGAATAATCCATTTATGTTGTGGCCATTTTGCAAGGTGAGTCACCCGTGAGGTTGGCACTGGTCGCGGACTCGGAGCGTCACACGGCAAGATACTGTTTACGGTGCCAGATACTTTCCGGAAGTTCTGGCGCAGGTCTCCATCAAATTCTCCATTACAGGTGTTTGTAAATCACGCCCATGTGGTCAGACCCGGTCGTGGAGACAGCTACAATACTGGTGGTTCCAACCTCCCGGATCCTTCCGCGGTCAGCTCGTCCCTCGTTTGTAAGTCAGGTGCTACCTGCGTTTACGCACACGCACATACACACACGGCTTCGCGCCTGAAGTGATGTTTAAATATACACACTGGCTTCCTTCATTTATAAAAATGACTGAGTCTACATTCAGTGCTGACAAAAACTAATGAAAGAAACGCATCCGGTAGAGTACACAGACCGTTCTGCCCTGACATGGACGCAAGCTCCCTTAATCACTGTCTCCAAACCAGAGGTAATGGATTACCTTTTACGCCAAAGGGGATTTTTAATTAACTGTCCAAGTGTAAATCCTAATTCCTCAGCAAATTAAGCAGCTGAACGCCGATCCAGTCGTCTGTACCACCTATATTGGTCCTAGAAATGGGGGGGGGGGCTTCTTACAGGCCGCACAAGAGCACAGAGTCGGGTCCTTTTTTCCCAAACGTCATTCCACTCAGCCAAGTCAGGGACGGGCCTGTTTTCTGGGATGGAGATGAGCTTTTAAACCCATGTTTATCAAGTGCTTCTTTATCAAAGGCTGGTAATGATGTACAACTCATTTTTACTATAATTATTGTTATTTGAACAATACATTATTCATCTGACCCAAAACACTAGCAGTGTTGGGAATAATTATCGACATAAGTGAGAATTACTAGTGAAACGTTCAGGAAGATTTCGGATGTATGTCCATCACCAATCCTGGTCCTGCCAGAACATCATCAGAGCAGCAGTGAAGCTCAGATCAGAATGCAGCGAGGGCTCAGCTCCATAACCTCAGCCACTCGCTCGGCTTTGCTGACGTCAGCCAGGCATAAACCGCAAGTGCCTGTTGCTACTCTGAGGTGCATCCTGACAGACTTCCTCCTCGACAGGAAGAACATTTCCCATGACAGGATGAGAAAATACACACGTGCCCCTTAAATCGCTCCTAAAAGCCATGCTGAACCTCATACTCAGGAGCCAACACCAATTCCGTGCAATATTTAGGTATTACTTTTGTTCTGCCATTTATCAGCCCTATCAGTGTGTGTTAGTCTGTCCACTGTGCCCCCATTTCACGAGATCCATGAGCTCTGTGTTATTATCCAACACAGATGATTGCTTTTCCTCCTTTATCCGCCGTAATTCCTGTACCAAAAATATTTCTTTGATCTTGAAAATGATGCTTATTGGCCACACAGGTCGCCAAGACTACTGACCAATGACTAATCTTCCGGTCTCCCAAAGTCGGCTCATCACAGACTCTATTCCATTTGACATAAATGCGCGTGGAGGTGCAAGATTACATCGACTCTCCCTCTTTGCGTTTTCTGAGTAATTCTTACTCATACCTCGATTTACGTAAATATGTCCGTAACCATCACTTTAAGTTCAAAGGCCAACAAATACAGAATTTCACATTTTCACAGTCAGTGAGTTAAAAGCCAACGTGACAGACTCAGTATTCTACCTGGGTTCATCACAACCCACCGAAACCAGAAGATCTCTAGCGACCCCTGGATGGGTACGCCTCCCCCTGACCCCTCTCATCGGCACGGAAACCGGCACTGGATAGAGCCCATTACTGCGTCCTAAAGAGGCCAGTAATTACATGTGGCATCTTGACAAGTGTTTGCAGAAGTGAAGGTCACCGCTGTCATCACTTGAGAGCCATGCTGATCTGCTCAGCCGGAGGGGAGATCGCGCTTTCGGAAATGAGAGCCTGAGCCGCCACTCGCCATGGCGACGCGCTCCGGAGGATGAGGCTGCCGTCCCCGAGGGCCATTTGGTTCACTTCCGAATGAAAGAGAGATGGCAGGACTCATCATAGCTGGGAAAACACAGCCTATGGCTCCCATGCGTACACACACACAGACACATACACACTGTGTTTTTCACACACACACACACACGCACACACACACACACACACTGTACTGCGCCACACACAATACACTGCACACTGTCACAGACACACTGCACTGCATCTCACACACGCACACACACACACACACACTGTGTTTCTCTGACACACACACACACTGTCACATACACACCGCACTACATCTCTCTCACACACACACACACACACACACACACTAATAATAATAAAATTAGAAGTTTCCCCTTGTGGGGGACCAAGAAAAAATGTCCCCACAAGATCAAAATAACAGGTTATCACATTGTGGGGACATTTGTAATATATACATGACATCCCTGCCACACTCACACAGACACACAGACACACAGACACACACGCGCACACTGTACTCCAACACATACACACACCTATGTTACACACAAATATACAGAGCACCAACACCCAGCTGAGGCTGTCATAAAGTTAATTCACTCTTCTACATCACCCCAGCATGATACTCGGTTTCACTCACCACCAGCTCTTAATCTTAACAGTTCCAGCATTGTAGCGAGTCTGCATACCTTTACTATGTGTTTTAAGGAGTAATCGGACTCTAATTTAAATATATTTTCTAAAACTTGCAGGACGGTGGCCCTCAAGGCCCAAGATTGTGAGTATCGGCTCCGCGGTTAACAGAGGCGGTGCCGGCCAGGCTCCGTGGTTAACAGAGGCGGTGCCGGCCAGGCTCCGTGGTTAACAGAGGCGGTGCCGGCCAGGCTCTGTGATCCACATTCAGAGAGATAATGGGGATGGAGAGCAATCAGAGAGGAAAGGAATGAATGAGACAGATTGGGGGGGGGGCTCTCGCCCAGCACTCCCCCCATGCCGCCCCGGCATTCACGCCCCTGCGTTCTCACGCCCAAGCACCGCTGGACATGACCTTTTGTCTCCACAATGACCACCTGCCCCCCCACCCTACCCCGAAAGCTGGGAAGGGCTGACAATGGGGTATGTCACCCCCCCCCCCATCTGCAGTCTGCAGTCCCCTGACAAAGGACCCCACAGCACTGGGGGTAACAGGAGGGAACCGAGGGCACACTCCTCTCCCGGATCTTCAGTAGGAGATTACAGCGGGAGGGGGGGCTGGCTTTCAGAGGACATTCCCCCCCGTGCCACAACAGGACTGGAGGCATTACGCAAACCCCCCCCCGCCTCCATTTTTCATCTGTCTGTGGAAATCGGCCTCACCCCCCAGCACCAGAATGTAGACCCCAACAGCTGTCCGAGGTGAAAGATGATTCAGCAGACGCACCTCTCAGCCGCCCCAAGGGGGCCCGCTGCCTCAGGGAGCAAGGAGAGACAGTGGGGGCGCTCTCTCCGTCTCGGACACGGGGGCATTCAGAGCCCCGGACTGGACCGTCACGGCAAGAAATTAAACCTGTCCGCAAGAACCAACACAAACATGTCCAGGGAAAGATGAATTAAATGGAGCCGTCAAAACAGGCCTTAATTAAGGTAATTAATGTGTGTTTATTAAAGCTAGATTCACAGAGGCCTGCCAGTGTAAATGAGGCCTTCACATAGCTGTAGACTGAAAAGCAGCTACATACGCTTTGTCTAATTACAGCGGGGGCTCGATGAGACGCCCCAGCGCCCCCAGGTTTAGGCCTTTCATCAGAACCTCCAGCTCAGGGTCCAAAGTTTGCACTTCCTAGAACAGCCGCAAGGATCACAGTGACCCCGCGCCGGATAAGCGGTTAACGGGAGCCGGGTGGACGGAGATGGACGGGGACACTCCCTGTTTTCTGAACAAGATAGGGGCAAAGGCAAAAGGACGAACATCAGCGTGAGACACGCAGCAAGGGAGAATGCGGGCCGAGACGACTTTACGGGCTACATCGCGGCTAATAATGTACCTTTATAAAGGGATTAAGGGCTTCCCATGGCCGGGCTGTGGGTGAGCAGCCGCTGGCGTGCACCATACATAAAACGTCCTTGAATATTATGAGGGACGGGACTTTATCCTGGCACTGAGGCTGGATCACACTGCGCCGGTGCCCTCTGATTCCAGATCAGATGGCCGGCGTGAGCCAAGGGACTGATAGTGTATGTACGTCCATAAGCAGGGTTCAGCAAGGGTGCAGAATGAAAAGGGGCCTTTTGTCATGTTAAACAATCAGAAGACACGATTATTTACTAGCCTATAGTGCTTTTGTCGGACCGAATGAAAATATTTCACCTGTACCCAAATGGCACAGGTGGTCTCATTAAACAGATCAATGTGTACCAACCTCTTCCCGCCAAGAACGCGAGATTAACGAACAAGTAAAACTGGTTGTTCATTTTTAATTTTTTTTTCTAATGCCGGCAAAGGCATGGTGCAACACACACGGAAATAGCGCGGAAGAGATCCAAGAGGAGGCGCCGGCAAAGGGCAGCTGTGCTGACCCGCCAGGAATGGGGTGATATCTGCAAGGCTCCTGCGGGATTCACTGGGACGCAGCCCGCCTACGCGACTAACGACATCCTCTTAATGCGCCATTAGTACGTTTGATTATACCGTAGCGCACCCTGGCACATAACCGGGGCTCAGCTGGCTTCAGATTCCTCAAATGCATCTAATAAATATATAAATATATAAACAGATTAATTAATAAAGGTACAGCACCAACCGCTGGACACATGCGACACTCACAGACGGAACACTTCACAATCCCACAGAATTCCCTGCCTTTGAACTATTTATCATAATATATGAATTACCCTACATATGTACGGATTCATTTTTAGCAAATCAGTCCGGCAAATTATTGTAAATGTATGATGTTGCAAATATGCAGTGAAACAAGAAACAAATACAAAACCTAAATATAATATCTAACAATCAGAGGAGTTAAAATAAAATAAAAAACAGGAGAACCCACGTCTACTCATCTGTAATGAGGTAAAGTGTCTAATAGGCTTCAAGATGGATAATGAGGGAGCAAATAGCATATGACTATACACACAGTCCGCGTAGTTTCTGAAGGGGCAGGAAATGTAAAATTTTAAAGAAACCCCATATGTTATCTTCAAACATCGTCATCCACCTGCAGCTCAGACCCAGGCTTTAACACATGACGTGTGACACGTCAGAGGACGGCAGCAAGGCATTTTCCAAAGCTAAAAGGGGAAACACGACAGCGGTATGAGGGACCAAAATGTCCTGAATAAGTTATAAAACATTACATCTCAGTCCCCTGCCATAATTTGTGGTTCCTTAGGCCAAACAAAAGCCCCCCTTTTGGTCATTTGTTATGCCCCAAGCCGAAGTGTATGGATATGTCTCTGTCCATGATGTATCATTTCCGGTTCAAAGGGCATGGCTGAGTATGAAACACCCTGCCCCCAGCCACCCCCAGCCACCCCCAGCCGCCCCCAGCTGCCCCCAGCTGCCCCCAGCTGTCCAGCCAGAAGTTCATTATTAGGTTATTTGTTACAAAATTACAAACTGATGCAGCTTCCGTTTCATATAGTTTTGGCAACAGTTCTTCTCTGTCGGGGTTAGCAAACAGGCGCAGGCGTTTAGCAGAGGCTGCTGTCGCTGAGCATCGTCCCAGACCCTGGAAGGGGATCCAGACAACAAAAACCCTAAAGGGTTTTTTTTTTCAACCCACATCAAAAATGCAGGCCTGAAAATGCACCAGGCTCTCTTTGGATCGGCACCTATTCCAGACTCGCTTGCAATTCTGACCCGGCAGGAGGAGATGATCCAGCCCCGCGGCCATGGGTGCCTCCATGCCCCCCCTTATTCCGAGCTCACCCTCCCTGATGTCTCTGATCGCCACGAGACTCTTCAGCCTGATTTAGGTCACCCTCCTTCTCAACCCAGAGCAAATAGGACGGTACAGCCTGTCCAGACTGATGGGGTCTCCCTCGTTACCCTCGATGCAGAATCGGGGGGCTGATTCAGCCCCGGGTGCCCAGCACGCACCTGTCACGGGGCGGCCAGTGCAGACACGCCCGCCAGGCGACTGTTTGGAAATGTGCAAATTGAGTCCCTGTAGCAGTACAGCATGGGGGTGCCCACGTCCTGCCTATTCAGATCTGAGGGGGTGTGAAGATATTAGCTTCCTGTCTCACAGTTTTGGCAGTGAGTGGGGGGGGGGGGTGTTACTTATTAGCTACTGTTACACATCTTTCACGTTTCTTGTGATAATACAGTAAAATGACCCCGGACACATGACGTGCTGCTGATTAACGCAGCAAAACATAATGACCAGAGTCAGGAATAAGATCAACAGACAGACTCCCGACTCCACAAGTTCTGCACTATAAAAAAATGCTATTCTTCTTTACAGTGGATTTCTCATGTTTCTGAAGTATGTTTATGTCCTTTATGTTTAAAGAATTTCCCCTGGGACACATAAATATATTACATTTATCAGACAGTTTTTACAAAGCAACACACATTTTGTTTTTGAGAAATAAGACTCAGTCAGTCCCTGGGGGTGGGGGGGGGCATTAAGGCCCTTGCTAAGGAGCCCAACAATGACATCATTCTGTCAACCCTGGGATTTGAACCAGTGACCTTCTGATCATAGGTATTGCATCCTAGCCCACCAAGGCACACATCAGGCCCACCCCCCTGCGAAATAAAGTGTTATTGTGTATTCCATATGCGATCTCATATCCGCACATATGTATGTGTATAAGGTTGTGCAGAAATGTATGTGTGTGAGTGTGTGTGTGAGAGTGTGTGTGTGTCATTGTCTCTGTGTCATGATTCTGGGCGCTTTTTCCTGTGAGGTGCTGACACCGCCTGCAGCCCCATTTGTGAACAAATACTTTATCATCAGCTGCACGTCTCATTGGAACCAGAGAGAGAGAGAAAGATGGAGTGAGATGGAGAGAGATGGAGAGAGATGGAGATAAAGGCAAAGCGAGATGGGCAGGAAGGACAAGATGAAAGATCAGCAGTGGGAGTGATAGAAACAGAAGGAGGAGGAGAGGAGGATGTGGGGGGGGGGTCTCTTGTTCCTACCTGCCATGTCCGCCACGTCCGCCGTGGAGAGGTTACGTGCATTGGGCCTCACCTTGAAGGTCACCACTGGGCCAACCACCCTGCGGAGGAGATGAGGAGAGACGAGTTGAGACAGAGGAGCACACGCGTCTCCCCGCAGCTAAGCTTTCCCACCGCCTGTTCTTTAAATAAAGGGCGAGACAGAGTCTGTACAGGTATCTGAAGAGAGGGTCGCCAGCAGTGACCCCTGTGCAAAGAAACCGCAAGCCCGCCGGCGCATCCCCACCGCGCTCCACTCCACCCACGTCTGACCGCAGCCGCCGGCCGCCTTTCGTGTCTGACACAGCGACGGTATGAACCGGGAATGTGGAGCAGTTACCGCTGGGTAACATGAGTTACCCCGGCCCCATCGGCGAAATTCAATTGGTTCCTTGGGCTGGGGGAGGGGCATGACGGTATTTGGGGCCAACTGCAATCAAGATATTGCAAAGTGGGGAAGCCTCCCGAATTTGGCAGGAATGTGGACCCCGTAAGTCTTATATAACAGCATAAATAAATTCTTTTTTGGGGGGGCGGTGGCAATAGTAGAAGTCTGTTTGATTCTGGGGGAGGTGTGGTTATGAATTCACATTTACAAGGCATCCAGGCAGACTGTCAATAACCCACCTGGTGTTTCTATGAGATGGACGAGGCCCCCTTGCTGTTAGACACCCTCCCCCTCGCCCTGATCTCCCCCAGATCATGCTCCAAGTTCCAGTGCGCGCACTTGCACCGGTGTGTGGGTGGGGGAAACGCCCCCCCTCCCCAGGCCTCTACACCAATCTGTGGCCATGGCTGGTACATTCAAATGGCAGGCAATCTACCTGCCAGCGTAGAAAATGAACATTATGGTAATAAGCACCATAACTTCAAATCTGAGGAGGTTTCACTAAACTAATCATAATCACCCGAGACTGTACCTTTCACAGGCTTCGGAAAAAAAACATCAAGCAGACTGGCAGCAGAGCCCCTCCACAGAGAGGCTTCGACACAAAGGCACAGCGAACAGCCGACGAATTCGTCCTGATTTGCAATGCTGATTGCATTATAAGTGCACGTACTGTAAGACATCACAAGGCACTCAGCTTTTTAAAAACATTTTTTAACCATACTGCTTCTATGCTCCGAGCTGGGTGTAAACGTGGGGTTAAGTGTAATTCAGCCCAAGACACGCATAATCTGCATGGCTGAGTCCCGCCACCTGGTGGTCATGCTGTGCAGCACACGTGTGTGACACCTGGGGAATGACGGCCGGTGGCTGGATCGCCGCTCGGACCCACACCATTGTGCTTAAAACGGCCGAGCGAAATAGCAAGACGGTGACCCAAAATTCACACACTCCACAAGATACCGAGTCCATTTCATTCCCTCTCTCTCGAAAAGACAACCCAATTGGATCTGCACAGCGTGGATTAGCCCCTCTGCTGATCCAGGAATGAGGAGTGGTGTCACAAAATAAAAATAAAAAAAAATCGACAACAGAGCGCCCCCTGCTGAGCTGGCCCTAATGGCGCACAAAGAGCCCCGTGTTCTAGCAACCGTCGATTGCTTCGTCGCAAAGGCCCCCTTCAAAAGGAGCTAGAGACAAAAGAGACGTTAGTGGACCTCCAGAGCCCTCCCACAGTGGGGATAGGGTTGGGGGGGGGGTGCCATTCAGACAGCACATACCCTCCAACACCTGTGAGTCATACACAGCCGTGCACTTACAAGCCATTTTCAAACAAAAAACATCTAAGACGCATTATACTGCTGCATTTGTGGGAAGCACCGCTCACTGCCATCCATCCAGGTCCCTCTTCCATTTACCAACATCCATTTATGTATGAAATTTCCCATTCGGCTGCCTATGGGAACAGGGAAAGGCCAGCATGATTTAGATTAGCCTTTAGATTTATTGCCACAACAGAATCAGGTATAAAAAGTGTGCGTGGAATTGCAAACAACAATATGTATTTATGTACACATATATAAGGAGAGTAATGATAGTGATATGTACAAATATGAATATAATAGCGGAAAAAGAGCTTGAAAAGAGAGAGTAAAAAATGAAAGAGCAGAAGTTATAGTGCAGTGGCTCACTCTTTGCGCAGAGCTGAGTAAACGGCGGCCAGGCTAATGCAGTTAGCATATGCTCAGCAGTATTACGGCCCGAAGCCTGTCGGTACTGGATCTGATGCTGTGGCACGGTCTGTCAGATGGTGTGAAGGGCTTTAGCTGGACGCTGAGTCACCTTCTATATGCCTAGTGTAGGTCCTGCATGTGTCTGGGGCTCCGTTAGAGGGTCGTGACGGTGCTCTACATAGAGAAAAGCCATGGTTTGGTGTCATCTGCTTACAGGATCCTCCTTCCCTTAAGGGGTCAGCTAGGCTGAGATCTGCTGGCGGCCG